>JAODUO010001009.1:42500-65000 GCA_025642075.2 Ridgeia piscesae
CTTATTATCCGAAAGCCAAAGGAAAGTCAATTACATGTCAGCAACATTCCATCGGCCTTCCATGTGTCTTTGAAATGTTTTGTTTGTACAAATCGTCCAAATACGCGTTATCGTATCAAGTAACTGTAGACGCCTCGCATGTTTACTACTGGCCGAAGTCCGAAAGATTAAAACGGACCCTCGGTCAGAGGACCACTGCACATGAGCGAGAATACTGGATGTTCCCAGTTCTACTACACGCAATGGTTCGAACACTTGTTTTCAGTGAAGTAGTTACAACTCACTTTTACGACGTAGTTCCTCGGTCTGTTTGGTGTACATTTTATTGATTTGTTATTGCATGAAGGCATTAACCATTACGCCTTTTATAACACTGGATTACTGAACCATTCCACACTGATTGTGTTACATTATGTCAATGCTGCAATGTGGTAACTCTTATACCAATCACTGCATTGTATTGCACTTTCAGGAGACATGGCACATTACGACGACTGCGGCCGCTTTTACATAGTCGATAGATACAAGCAACTTCTGAAGTATAACGGTTATCAGGTTCGTGATGTTTGAATCAAACCGTCATGGCAATGTTTATATAAGTGACACAAATGAATATTTAAAACACCCCTCCTGACCACGCATACATACCTACACCAACACACATATACACATGACACACACGACACCGACACACACGACACCGACACACACGACACCGACACACACGACACACGACACACACACGACACACACGACACACACGACACACACGACACACGACACACACGACACACGACACACCCCGACACACACCACACCCCACACACACACACACACACCACATACCACACACATCCACACACACACACACACACACACACACACACACACACACACACACACACACACACACACACACACACACACACACACACACACACACACACACACACACACACACACACACACGACACACACACACGTCCCACACCACACACACACACACACACACACACACACACACACACACACACACACACACACACACACACACACACACCGCACACACAGCACACGCACACGCACACGCACACGCACACGCACACGCACACGCACACGCACACGCACACGCACACGCACACGCACACGCACACGCACACGCACACGAAACATGCTATTGATACATATCTATGTGATTTCCACGTATTCTCGCCGTTTATGATTTCGTTGTTCCTGCAACTGACTGGTCTTCTTTCTCTTCTCCCTGTGCCGACTTGTTACAATTCACTACCAACCAACACATAGACAACTTTTAACAGGTCGTTCCGTCCTATCTGGAGAACGTGCTGCTCACTCACCCAGCCGTAGCAGACGCCGGTGTTATTGGACTTCCGGATCTGCGTGCGGGCGAACTTCCGGCTGCCTTTGTCGTACCAAAAGCAGGAGTGACGGCGTCGGAAGCTGAGATCAGGACTTTCGTAGACAGTGGGTGTCAAATGTTTGATATGGCGTCCGATTTATACGTCGTCATAAGTCAGTTCATAAATTTAAGGTGTGTGAACTGCTTGATAACTTGATTAGCATGGATCATTTCGTATTTTGCAGTATTATTTCGTCTTTTGCCTTATATATATATATATATATATATATATATATATATATATATATATTTACCAAAGATACAATTAATTTCATATATTTTAATAGCTTAAATGGCACTTGCATGACGGCTGTTCAGTACAACATTACATTATCAATTATTTAATTACTGCAATGGCTCTATATGGGTACTGTAACTTTCCAAGTATAAATGTAAAGGTATGTTCTTACACAGCGCACTACCCAGGCCTTGGGTCAGCTTACTCCCGGGCAGACGAGTTCAGTCGAGACAAGCTCGAGCAGCTTCACAAATATAATTAAATACACTACTCTTGATCTTGATTGAGGGTCGGATTCTCTAGAAAAAAACCACGATATTTTGAATTCGGAACAATATTGCCCATTTCGAACATCTCCATGTGTTAGCCCACGTGTGTGTGTGTGGGGTGGGTGGGTGGGTGTGTGTGTGTGTGTGTGTGTGTCGTGTGCGTGTGCGTGTGCGTGTGCGTGTGCGTGTGCGTGTGCGTGTGGTGTGGTGTGCGTGTGCGTGTGCGTGTGCGTGTGCGTGTGCGTGTGCGTGTGCGTGCGTGCATGTGTGTATACACAGTCCAGTGTGTGTAGATCCATGTATGTATCCTCCCCATGCTTCATTTGTATACACGTGATCGCATTTTGCAGAGAAAGTCGCCCCGTACAACCGACTGCGAGGAGGCGTGACGTTCATAGAGAAAGTGCCGAGGTCACCAAGTGGCAAGATCCTTCGGCGCCAACTGAGAGACGAAGCTCTTAAAAAACGAAACACAATCTCAAAACTTTGACGCGATGAAATTAACGCACAGCTATTTGTTTAGGAAAATCTTTAGGCGGTTGTTAAAGTAGGTTAATATTCTCTGTAACCCAGATTAAACACTAGACATGAAACATTAAAAAACATACATGAGTCACCCTTTGTGGACAACATCATTATACGATACAAGTCCAGATGTCAGGAAGGCATATGCGACTATTTTGTAAGCACTGTTATTGAGATAAATGGAGAAGGTTGACGTGTATAACAACGGGCAAAAAACAAAAAATCCAAGACCAGAATCAAAGCCAGACTCTCCTTCCGACAAACAGAGAAACAGAAAAAGTACAGATACTGATCACGTACTTGTTCAAATATGTTTCACAGTCAAACGCACTACCATCACATTGTTGACATCGACCACACATGTTTACGTAGAAATATTGTTTCATTGCCAAAATGTCATTGTCGTAACATGAGATTGTAAACAGCGAGGCAATGTGCTGTGTAACAGGCGCATTGAAGATCCCAACTCAGCGGCGCCCACAGAGTCGTCAGTGGGTCACCACCCCTGAGTGGTGTCCCACCTGCCTCTTTGAAGTAGGTGTCGTTTGATCACCGGACTGACACTTTGGGTAGCATACGAATGAGTGTTATAATACAAAAAATACGTTGCAAAATAATACAGAATGCCTGGTGTAAGCCGGCCATTTTGTGCGGCTAGTTTACAAGTAACAAATCCAGGCCCTTTGCTGGACATCGCAACTTTTTTAAGTAGCAACGGTTTTCTTTTTCAAATAACACGTTTTTCGAACTTTGGATAACCTGATTTTTATTTTTAGATACCATAATCTCGTGTTGTTTT
This sequence comes from Ridgeia piscesae, assembly GCA_025642075.2. Taxonomy (NCBI): domain Eukaryota; kingdom Metazoa; phylum Annelida; class Polychaeta; order Sabellida; family Siboglinidae; genus Ridgeia; species Ridgeia piscesae. The sequence continues at coordinate 45,752 of JAODUO010001009.1, forward strand.
ATTACCTCAATAACAATGTCGAGACAGTGTTTGTACTGTCATGAAACGGAGCTTGTACTGGAGTGCAGTTTGAATAGTTTGCGAGCCTCACTGTGCAGTTGGGAGGTTTCTGGAAAGCCTATAGGTCACGGAATATTCACCACGCCAATGACATGAATACGCACATGTAACGGAATTTTAATAACTGATAAATGTGAAACGAGAACGGGTAAACTGGAATATTTCACATGTGTACGGGCCTGAATGTGTTTAGGTTTCCTGTCCTTTGTAATTGTTCTTGAGATCATAGACAGCTGTGAGTCTGAATATTAAATTGAATATAACCAATATTTTGAAGTACAACACACCAATAATCCACTCGGCTATCGCCTTTAGATTAACTATTGACCTGTAATTATAACGCTAATACTAAACTGTAAACAGTCTAGCCGCAGGTACGTTACAAGGATTTGCAAAAGATAGGTAGAACTTGTTATAACAATGATTGGTGCAAGCATGACATATTTTATATGGATAGGACCTATATCATTCAGTGCGAACTACCTTGGGCCAAGCTGCCATCACAACATTACGAAAGCAAAAAAAAAATTATACCAATATGACCAATCAGTACCGTATATAATTTTTATAGTAGGCCTACTATTATGGTAGATCCCAATATCGTTGTCCGTAAGCGCATTCAAAGTAGACATTACTGGAATACGCAAATAATGTGAAACTACTAACTTATCTGTATAACAGTTCCCACCTTCTAGATGAGGTTTTGTTGGGTAGAAACCTATAAACCTTACAATGGAAGTTTCTGCCGAGGCAGCTACGCTTGTATGCGAAAGAATGCATAGCTCTTTCGAATCGTTGGGACCGGATCATGAATTAAAATGGCGAAATAGCCTAACAATCACATGGCGGCAAACGAAAATTGAGTGCCCTATTGGCGGCGGTTCTGGTGTGCGTTTGACTGAGTCTATTTAATAAATGTCACTTAAATCGACATTGTAGATGCCTGACTACAAACTATTTGTATTCTCCTCTTGTTGTCCCTCAACTTTCTGGATGAAATACTCAAAACTCTTTCAGTTCTTTTTCTCGTCTTGCAGTCCTGTCTTATATTGTCATACGGACGATGACAACGTCGGAAAAAGACGGAGGAGCGAAATGAAATTTATTTGTTTCGATCGTCATAAGTACACGCATAATTAAATTACAGTTTGTAAGATCGTACGTGGGCTTGATGATAGAGGGAGGCCGGCAATAATACTTGAAATTTAGCTATCGTGAAGCAGCCTAATGACTGTATATGATACGGTGCAAATGTACAAAGACTGTACAAATAAAAAGTATAACATTCAATGTGTACCAATATGTTTAACAGTGCACTCGTACTAGTAAGACTAAAAACTGCTACTATTACACATGGTGTGAGTTTTATTTAAATAAGTGTTAATACTAAAATACTTAAATCAAGATAGTCACTAAAATATAACAAAACGTAACTAAGGGAAACATAAAATCATACTAAAGGTACAATTAAATTTACATATGAACTATTTATTCACATATATGGTGGTGGTATACACAACTTTATGCAGAGACCCACCCACCCGTCATTTGGACGGGTTTAACCTGTAATGGACGGGTAGAAATGTGGGCGGACGGATGGCGGACGGGTAAAAAAATGAAGGAGCAACAAATCTTCAAAAACCCTAGATATTGTCAGTTATGCATTAGAAATAAGTGTAAATGGTGTCACGTCGCATGTGTTTATAGTCCATTTCAAGTCAGAAAACACATTTAAAGTTTGCAACTGGCTTAACAGTTGGCATCCATGTATCTAACAATACATATCTGACTGGCAACAAATTGATACTGCATAAAGTCCTGTGGTATTATGTATATATATATATATATATATATATATATATATATATATATATATATATATATATATATATATATATAGACCAATTATGCATATAGCACTGCGTACGGGAGACCGCTGTTTTAAGGTGACCGCAGCCGGTCTTACAGTTTTGATGTGTGATTGCATAACTAACGCATTTTATTTAATGATTATCCTTGTTAGTGGAGATCATTATTTTATTATTACAAACTTTATTTTATATTTTGGTTGGTTGTGAGCACGTTTATTGCAGACACTTGTATATATTTGTGTGCATAAGTCGCCGCGTACGAGACCCCGACAGAGAAGTGCTTATAGTTTAAAAGTGTTGCTATATATTGATTTAGGGGTTAGCGTTCCGTGCTCAGTGTATTATATGCTTGTTTGATATGTATTAATTTTAATAAATATATATACACATTAATAAAACAAATATTTGACGGATCTCCTAGCCATGCGTTGTACATTAATTTTTGTTAAATGCGGCCCTGTCAATTTGTGTATCTGCACATATATTTGCGTTGTTATTGTTATCGTTGTATTTAGTTTTGGATATACCAGGTCGGCATTAAATATATACTACTGCAAATAAGTATAATAATAACTAACTACTGATTACACACCGTTTCCCGTATAGGTTTTAAGGAGACCGATTCTTTTGTATATATTTTATTTATTACACTATCATAACAATATTATAGTATGTGGTGCGTATTTGTATTACAGACAATGTTCCAAATAGACATAATTGGAAAATCAGTTACATAAAAATATACGGCCGGTCTCCTGTAGGCGGTCGTATATGCACTGGTCTCCCTATGCAGCATTTAGCCTATATATATATATATATATATATATATATATATATATATATATATGTTTTTTTGTAGTGTGTGTGTGTGTGTGTGTGTGTGTATGTGTGTGTGTATGTGTGTGTGTGTGTGTGTGTATGTGTCGTGTGTGTGTGTGTGTGCAGATTAGCAACAATATTAGTATTGCAGTCATATATATATATAGTATATATATATATATATATATATATATATATATATATATATATATATAAGGTACGCTTGAACGATTAGAAACAAAGCACGAAATAAGGTTAGGCTGTAGTGACTTTTGACGAGATCGACATCATGGGTTTGCAAATACCTGGACGTGGAACGCACGAAATAATGCGCAGCTTTACGAAGTACGCGTTTACAATACTGCCATCGAGCGGAGAAATCCGGAACTATTGCTGACACGACATGGCAAGACGGTTACTAACTATCACTGCCGATGATTTTGGCTACTGCCCTCAGCGAAACAAAGGTGTAGTTGAATGTTATCTTCGTGGTGGCATCACAAGAGCGTCTCTGCTGGTAAATGGAGACTCGCCTTCGGAAGCCGCAGACTTGGCAAAGAAACATAATATTCCTGTTGGTGCGTGCTCTCATTGTCCGCATCTTTCAACGCCGACTATTTGGTTTATGGGCTGTCGTAATCCACATGGTGGCGCCACTGTACGTCGCTTTTCTTTGAACGATTACGTTACTTTTTCGTTCACAATGTGCGCAACTGCTAAGGCGGACACGGTTTTCGTCTACTTTCTTGTATTTATAAGTATGTATTTATAAGTATGTATACTATATAGTCCCTATAATATTCAAATTTCATGAATTTGCCAGAGCACTTTTGTCAGTGAACGTTAAACATGCTGTGACATTTTCATCGTATTCAAATCGTATAAGAAGTGAAGTATACGTTTTAATGGTCGCTAATGGAAGAGTCAAATGTGGTCAGGTAGATGAGGTTAAACCTATATTATTAGAATTACCATAACATCTAAATGCTACCAAACTAGTGTGTATGTTTGTTTGCACATGCGCTCGCACACACACATACAAACACCTGCGCACGCACGCACGCACGCACGCACGCACGCACGCGCGCGCGCACGACACACACGCACACACACACACACACACACGCGCGCGCATTACATACATTTTTGTGACCTTTTTGCTGTTTTATCATATGTCGTCGTTATATACTTCACTTAGTTAAATAGCAACAACTTACCGTGATGTTCTGGACCAGGTTTGCATTTCAACATCACGGAAGGCGTGCCGGCGAGCCACAAGAGCGAGGTACCCAGCTTGCTGAATCACAAAGGAATGTTCTGGTCGAAAACTGAGTTTCCACATAAATTGCTGCAGCAACGATGCATCGTTGTGGAACAGGTATATTCGTCAGTAATTATAGTACCCATTTACTAGGCTAGTAGTGTTTGTGTTTGTGTGTGTGTGCGTGCGTGCGTGCGTGCGTGCGTGCGTGCGTGCGTGCGTGCGTGTGTGCGTGCGTGTGATTGACTGGGTGTGCAATAGGCTCTTATCAATATGGCATGATATTCTATTCACCGAATGTAAATTAATGAAGATGTAATACTCAATATACTATAGTTCTGTTTTTATGAACATGTTTTAGATGTCAAACATCAGTTGTTAGTATTGTTAGATTAACCAGAGCAAGTAAAATATACTGCACTCCTTACATCTGCATCATTTGGTAAAGTCATCCTAAACATACTGCACTTTATAAAAACAGATTTGGCATCACAAAGTGATAATTTTGTGAGGAAGAAAGAATACGATTTCAGGCCTTATTTTTGCAATAATAAATTTTATAGTCACATTCTTGCTGTCTTACAGGTAGCACACGAATTGCGCGCGCAGATATCTGAATTCGAGCGTCTGATTGGGCAAAAGCCGAATCACGTGGACGGTCATCAGCACGTTCACGTGTTGCCAGGTGTGTGGTCTTTCGTTTACCATCCATGTTGTTATTTGTCATGTAAAAGCGGACATCGAAATTACACACACAGAGGCACACCCACACACCACGCACGCACGCACACACGCACGCACGCACGCACGCACGCACGCACGCACGCACGACACACACACACACACACACACACACACACACACACACACACACACCACACATATGCTACCTTTTACGCCCAAGCGTCTAGTTATTGATAAACAGGACACTGTTTGTAAAATCACGTCAGCCCCGTCACTTTGTGGTAGATATCGCTCTAGTTCGTCCGTTGCGTTACTGACACCATTTTGGCAACATCAATTTGTCCCTATGCGGATGACTGACCCATGCATACTTCTAAATGTTCAAATCGGAAGTATCCGTCAACTATCTATCGACTTCTAGCTTTCGGTCAGCTGCGTGTTTGAACTCACCGAGGCTGTAATTTGTACTTATTGTTATGACATTTAATCGCAAGTCGCACCAAAAATGCACCCCTCCCTAACCCCTAACTGAGGAATGCACTGATGGGCCTCTCCTATCTGTAGCTCCCTCCCAGCAAACCATTTTTACCCGAAAAGGCACGCCATTCCATAAATATTAGAGTGCAATCCCATCGGCACCCCTCCAAATAATATTAGAGCTCAGCAAATGACTAGCAAACTATACATGTCTAGCAAGCAGTGCTCCATCGTATGCCACCCTTCGATTTGGAGCACATGCGCTATGTTTTCAGCAATTGATTGACATGTTTTCTTCCTAAACTGACAGTGCAAATTCTGTTTCCTTGATCAATAACTGAATCACCAACGTTCGAGTGAGACCACCAACAATAGGTCGGTGAAACTCCTGATGACCACATATTTTGCTCAGACGTAGTTTGCTGTGCGTGTGTCCGTCTAGGCGTGTGTGAGGTTGTGGCCAAGACCTTGAAGGAGGCCGGCGTGAAGTGGACGAGGGTCCCGGACGAACTGAACATCGACGGGTGTGCGTGGTTTGACGAGGCGAGACGGCGGTTCAGCTCAGAGGTGGCGGATCACGCCCGAGTAGCGCGGCCTGTTTACTCGGCTCACGACGTCAGGTACACCTGGTGTAGATGTCACAGCGGCCGTCTCTCTGTGTAACCGAAATTCGGCGAAACAATCATTAGCATAGGTGTAACGAAAGTAGTAATTAATGTGTGTGAGTTTCAGTGCCTGTGCGCGTTGCGCTGTCACCGACGACATCGGAATAGAGGGTTTTGCTGTTCAGGATTTATCAGCAACTTTCACAATTGTTTGGCTCCCTAAAACAACCATTTGCAGTCCCTCGAGGCTCGCCAAAATACTCCAGGCTCTCTAAAAACTTCAAATTTAACATAAAATGCACCACCTTCACCAAATACCGACGGGCTGATCGTATATCCAGCTCCACGTCCTAATTATGTCGGGTGGCAGTGCGCTCAAATTCCCATGATTTTAAGCAATTGTAACATACTTTGAAAAATTGCACACTGCCCATTTCTTCCATTTGCAACATAAGTTTCTAACGATTGCGCATAATCCTAGAGCAAATGTACCTGAAAAATCTTAGTTTCAAAGCCTAAGGTGTGTTCGTTTTTGGAAGTTTGCCGTTGGGATAAAACTAATGTCCGTTCATTATTCCACCAGGTCAACAGATGGGTTCGTTGGCATGGCAACCATGGGCAGCTATATGACAGTCGAGCGACTTCAGCATCGTCTGCAGATGGCATTCCTCGGTATCGAGGAGAGCGCGTCACCCGACCGTGACGGCGTGGTCGTTACGGTTGAGTTAATGGTTCACGTGGGTTACCCTGCCGTGACGGGGAAGGGAGGCTGCGGCGAAGGATGTGACGAGTTTGCTCAGTCTCCCGACCGTCTCCATGAGATGGGTGTGCTATGCAGTGATACCATGAAGCAGTGGTACACAGCGATGAACATGTCGCTTGATTGTGCCAAGTGACGCCATTACACACTGCTCCGAGGAGCCACGTGTTACGGTGGTTTGGGTCATGTGACTTGTTTAGCTAACAAGTCCAGGACGTTTCTCACGATCATGTTCATTTCTGACGGCCTCTATAACGCTATAATACAGTGCAAACATTACCAACGGTTTGAATAATTCTGTCAATAAAAACCGCACACCAAGTATCTGCACATTCCACTGGGGAAGGATTTGTGTATAATGAAAATACTTTAGGTGAATAACTTTAGAAGAATGGATAAATAATACCTACAATGGAAGAATGTTTTTAATTATGTTGGAAAATGTTACGGAAATATCAAATAAGCCAGAATGATTAGGAGCGAAATGTTAATTTGTGACGAACAACTTGTATGTGAAAACATAAGGAAAGACGAACGCAACAGTTTAAGAAATATTTAATATAACTCAGACGACGTTATAATGAATGGACATGGGTATCTCGCTGGACCAGACAGGTATGATTCCATAATATAAGCTGCTTTTCCTTAACAAAGTATTTTGTGTGTACGCTACATGGCGTAACACACAAACTTAAATAATAGGATACTACCAAACGTACAACAGATCAGGGTTGCAAACAGAAGTTGCATATACATAAAAAGGAACACCTTCTTAACGAATAAGCATGTATAGAATATAAAGTTACAAACAGCATTTTTACAAATAGTGCCAACACAAGGAAATGCTGCAAAAAGTCGGAAGAGGTAACATTTATGGTAATGAAGTATGTAGTAACATGTTGTTGTCATGTTTCTCATTATACAATTACATTTGCATCATCACAGTCGAGTCGTCTCATAATGCCCTCAATAAATTACTATACATGAGTCATGTGTATGTCTAAAAATTAAGCGAATTGATTAGTACAATTCTGTTGGACACTACTCTCAGCCAATAACAAACAATAACAACAAATAACTTACGTGGTACAATACCACATCAACGTCATGTCATGCCGGCACGCATGCGCATTTGCATATTACCTTTCCTGCTGAAGAGGTATCAAGTTCCGCATATCACCACAACAGTCCGCATGGTGACCGTACCCTTTGTAGATCATACAACGTCACCGTTACCAACTACCCTCGCATCTGGTAGGATTTCTGCAGGAAATAAATATCACCGGAAAACGTGAATGTCTGTACATTCCACCATAGGCCCTGATACAATAGGGTTCTTTTAAGACTTGGGTGATGAGAACTGTATCGGCTTAACAGGAACAATTCTGACACTCCTGACCCGAACCGTTATCTTCACACATATGAGAAACGGTTAATCCAAGTCTCAAGGCGTACCTCACAGCGAGTGCTCACTGTTGTGGATACGAGTTAGTTGTGAATCCATAGTCCAAACAACGCTACATGGAGAATCCACGCCTTGCAATAACTACGACCCGTGTTCAGTGCCGTGTATGCAGGAGGCTTTGGTCATATATTGTATGTTTGTGTCTTCTCTGAAGAATATAGAAGATAAAGTTACAAACAGCATTTGTGCAAATAGTGCAAACACACAAGGAAATGCTTGAACAAATCGGAAGAGGTAACATTTACGGTACTAGAGTATGTAGTAACATTACCTAACCTGTCATGTTTCTCATTATACAATTACGTTTGCTTCATCGCAATCGGGTCAACTGCAATGCACTTCGATATTTGTTACCCACACAGAGAAAGTACGAGATGCAATAAATGTCAGCGTTATGTATGCAGAAAGGCGATAAACTGTATGTGTGTCTTCTTCCTGTAATAACTGCTGTGTCGTGCAATGCTGGTTGGCCTCGTGCCAAGCGCACAGCAATATCATTTGGATTAGCTAGACCGCTTGGCCACCCGCCCAGAAGCCTGCTTCTGAGCCGCAGAATGAAATACAGTACGCCCACGTACGTGTGTATGCCTTCAACAAAGTTGTTGCGTCAGAATACGTTGTAACAATTAAGCCTTCATTTATGTGCAGTCATAAACGCAGATTCCAACTAATTTCTAACACCAGATTCAGTTATGCGGCTGGTTCAAGTCGGCATAATTGAATCCGCCGATCGACATCACGGCGTATAGATTAATATGGCATGGCGAAACACTACGGGAAGTCGGTATTAACGAAACGTCAGCCGTTACTGATGACAATATCATTAACATCGTTGGATTGTACAGGCTTTGATTTCGACTTTCCCCCCTTCCTCCTTGTCGCGCCCTCTGTAGTCGGCAATGTGGAATCGTTTTCTATATCACTAGAGACGGGTTTGTTCGATGTGTCGTCATTTAATTCTGCGTCGTTGTCACAGTGATTTGGCAACGCACCGGAGTCTTGTTCCTCCCTCGAATCAACTTTATTCCCTGGTTCAATGGGTCCTTCTTCTTCCTCAGAATGGACATCTTTATTTTCTTCTGCCACTTCAGGTATATGTGTTTCTACGGTGCTTGGAGACCAAGCTTGCCTGCCGCTTTTACCGGATGACGCTCCTTCAGATCCACTGCCGTCTGTCGTGTCCGACGGGTGAACTGTATCTGAAAACATAGCATTGAATTATAATCAAGCCAGCGTGTTTCTATAAAATCATGTTAACGTTTTCATTCTAGACGGCATGCAAATCGGGCGCCAAACCTCCTGGGACTATAATCTACAAATTCACGACTCTACGAACACAGACACACTACATTGGTTTAAAAAAAGTACACCAGATAATAGTAAGGGTTCTTTGTGATTATTGAGATAATTATGTAACCTTTGCAACGTAAAACTTGGCGATCGTAGAAAACACACGCTCGCGATGACTACTACAACAAACATGCCATTGTGTCACACATCAGGTTTACATATACCAAAGCAAAATAAATGTTGTGTCAAGACTACAAAGAGCCAGCTGCTTAATGTTGACTTCATTTTCTGTCCGACGTTTCTCATTTTGACTAAACAACCAGTATTGCATAAACTGCATGCTCCAGTTGCATCTGGTAATATCCTGCGTTCGGCGTGCGTCATCAAACTATATCTGTGTGCCTATGCGAATGCAATATATTTGGTACGACGTGGAAGTGTTCTGGAAAGTATATTGATGTTTTGGAACATGTGCTGGAACTGTCAAACTGCACAACATTAATACACTAGAGTTGTAATGACTACATGTTGGAATCCCAATTGTTGGATGGCTATTAATGACACGTGATGGTTATCTCGGTTATTGAATTGTGTAAGATAAAGTTGTTTCATACGTACATGGCTCTTTTCAAACTAATCCAGACAATGAAGTCGTCCTTTTAGTCAGCATGCTGAATTTATACATACAATGTATAACAATACATATCTGCATTTACATTTATGTTATAACAAACATTGTTACTATACTATTTACACACAAAGTGTACAACAATGTAGATACATTTCCTGGGTTACATTTATGTTATAACAAATCTTGTTACTATATTTACAGCTTTACTACAATAGCTTTATATTCATATTGCAAGAGATTCCGCAGTAAAACTATATGTGCTTAACAAAAAGAACAATCGGACCATGCATATTTTGACAGTGCCAGACATGTAGTTATTATTGGCAATTGTTACGTCGACAAATTATACGTATTTATGAGCAATAGTTTGGTGGTTCGTTGCTGATAGATAGCGTAATGTACTGTTGACTTAGAGCAATCAACAAGCACAGTAGGAATTGCTTTGTAGTTTGAATGCTCTCAGTCCACAGTACACTACCCTATCTATAATCAGCAATGAACCAAACTATCACTCATAAATATGTATAATTTGTTTAGGCAACAATTGCCACTGATAACTACTAATCAACAAGCACAATTGGAACTACTTTGTAGTTTGAATGAGTAGCAGTTAGCGTGTGGAATGTCCTATTGTTGTATCACTCATGTGTATTGATTGGCAGGAATCTGTCGTGCCCCTGCAAGACGTTTTTGTGTGTGTCATTACATGCAACTGCATGTCTTACTTGTATATTATCACTATACATACACTGACTGTCATTGTCATCCATAGTACAGCTGTTACTATTTTCCAAATTGTCAATGATAACATTTCTCAGAACCAATGCACCAATTTCAATTGAACACATTGCTCATAAATCTAAAATGTAAACCTACATCTCAACATTTGCCTTAAGAATACTCTGTGACCTTACTGCTATTACAAGTGTCCAATTCCCTGTTGCGTGACAAAATGTCAGCATTGCATGTGTGAATAAGGCCTGGTGTTTATGTATAAACCTTCATGAGGGTAACCGCCTCCAAAGGTGAAACATTCATCTGAAAAATGTCACAAAGGTTACCGACTGAAGGCCTCGGTGCAGGTGTTGAATATTTCACAATATTCAGTGTTGACCTGCATTTGGAAAAGCCAAATGCTGCTTCTAATTAGCAGCTCACATGCTATGCAAGCGGCCAGACTGACACAAAGGGGGAGCTCAACACGGCCGGTTGCCACCATGGTTACATGGAAAATACTGCCACTGAATAAACTCCCAATTGCCATGAGCAGTAGGAAGACAGTAGACAACAGAAAATTAGCCCATTTATCATAACGTATTAGTCGATTAGCATACTGTGTTGTGATTACGCTGAATCACACTAACGCAAATCATATGGAGATATCCTTATCAGGAATTATATACAGGTGGTAATGCAACTGATATATAATTATTTAGGTCGTGAATGACCTAAAAATATAAATGTTGCTAACTCTAAAAGAACTGCCCATGGTGCATGCTAATTGTTGATTTACGAACTTAGATCAGGGGTAGAACTACCCACTAGTCCACTAGTCCATACACTAGTAAAGATAAGGGCAGACTTGTAAACCTGCCTAATAACTAGTCTGGTTGTCTAGTAAAGGTCAATGCATCATCCACCCCACCCTACAATAGTCAATCAAGTCTTTGTTGTCACAATGACCCTAATTATTTTTATCCCATCTACAGGCCAGGATGTAACTGAATCCCAAGTCATTAAAACTTTGATAAATTGCTGCCAGTGAACAACTGGCTACAGAAGTGACAGCTTCATTTACCGATAAATTATGACACTCTCTTGGCATAGCAACCAGCTATGAACTTGTCTGGGCATTAATTGTAAGATTAACTGTTCTTGATGTCTAATAATTTTCTGTAGTTTTATTTTTTATTTTTATTAATACAATTTAACAGAGCAGTTTTCATAAGACCGTAATATGAGGTCAATTTCTGGAATGGTGTGGAAAATTCATAATGGCAGGCTGTCCTGTGTGTGGTAGGGTGGCACTAATGGTTAATGAGTGCAAATGCCATCCTTTTTCAATTGCGCAGTTTTTTTTATAGAAATTGTATCTTCAGACTTTCTTCATTAATTACTTTTGTTATTTCAATTCTTTATTACTGCTTTGTTACCTTTATGGACACTGCATTGTTAGTTAACCCGGGTTGCAAAAACAGGTTTAAATAAAGTTTTTAGTTTTAAATAAAATTGTAACAACTTAAATTGGGTTGATTTTATCTTTTGCAGGACTATAAAGATGTTGGCAGACTAGTAAACTTTTGTCTTTACTAGTCCCGCTGTCTTGTAAACATAAATGTTGAAGTTCTACCCCTGTAGATGGTATGTCAACAGTTTAGAAATGACCTAACATGCATTATTGAAACACTATCCACACATTCAATTCCCACAAACCCCCCCCCCACCGCCCAACATAATAATTATAAGTCTGTGCCATGCATGTTCCATTCAATTAAGACGGTTCCGTTATAGCAATTACCTTCACTATTCCAATGATGTTAATTCTCTTACCCATCCACACATATTATGATGTTTTCGTAATCTGATGCAACCACGCAACTGAGGTAAAATTATACATTTACTAGCTTAATGCAACCAATGGAGCAGAAAACCAAGGACATGTCCTGTAAATTAACACCATTTTAATTCCAGCAATCACTATACAACTCCCGCAGGCAGAGGAAATATTCTCTAGAAAAGCACCCATTACATCTGAAACAGGTAAATGTCTGTAAATAATCACATCCCAATAATGGTAGGTAGGAGGGTGATGATTGGTGGATGTGAATGAAGAGATGAGTTGAACTCGGTGCCACAGAGGTGATTCAGTTACAATACTCCAAAGTTAGGGTATTAGCATACATACGTTGAAGCGGCGATTGTCATTACATACATAGGGTTCCATCTTGTAAACTTACATAAACGTCATTCACTATAAAGTATTAATTAGGTGATTACTTTTAATTAAATGATGCCTTGGTGTGTAAATCAGCTAAGCATTTTCATGGCATAATAATTTCTGATGATTTACTAGAGTGTATATAGGTTGAAATACCCTTGTAAACAAAACAATTGATTCAGCCATCAATAAGTGATGCAATTTATATTGCGATAGAAACTCATCCACGAGAGCTGTAATAAACCTACTTAGTCTTACAACAGAGTAATTGCCTGACAAACTCAGTAGGTCTCTGCTGGAGACAGAATGGATAGAGACTGTAACACCAGTCAGACATGTATACAAAGAAACATGCCTTACTGGGCATGGGTCACCTGTCCATAATGGTGGACATCTGTCCATAATGGTCAACACTTGTTCATAATGGTGGAGACCTAACCAAAATGGTGGACACCTATCCATAATGGTGGACACAAGTCCATACCGGTGGACACCTGTCCATAACGGTGGACATCTACCCATAACGGTGGATACCTTTCCATAATGGTGGAACATTCCAAAATGGTGGACACCTGTCCATAATGGAGCACACCCATCCAAAATAGTGGACACCCATCCATAATGGTGGACACATGTCCATACTGGTAGACACCTGTCCATAATGGTATTCATCTGTCCATAATGGTGGACATCTACCCATAATGGTGGACACCTTTCTTAATGATGGACACATGTTCAAAATGTAGCACACCTGTCCATAATGGAAACCTATCCATATTGTGGATACCTTTCCAAAATGGTAGACACCTGTCCATAATAGTGGACATCTATCTGTAATGGTGGTACCTTTCCAAAATGGTGGATACTTGTCCATAATGGTGGACACCTATCCTGGTTATCCGTAATAGTGGATACCTTTACAAAATGGTGGACACCTGTCCAAAATGAAAACCTGTCTACAGTGACAACTTCGACCATTGTTCATAACTATCATAAATGAGAAATTTACATTGTCCCAGTTCTCCAATATGTTGCAGGAGCAAGATGAGCTTTTTCACGGAACATATACATATATGTGAACATACTTTTGCGAGCTCCCATGCGAGGGCTGGTCTGTCGCGATGTGGTCCGAGACTGTGACCGCAGCGACAACCTCTCCTTCTCATCCATGGCCTCATTTGACCTGATCTGGAACACACAAACACAGGACTTATGATAACCTATATACATAGGAGAGATTCCTCTCATTATTAATTATATAGCTCAGGTAAATGGTCATATGTGGACAACACATGCATGTTACACACATGCACGCATGCATGCATGCATGGAGCACACACATGCATTCACACATGCATTACCCACACATGCATCACACACACACACACGCACACTCACACACACACACAGCACACGCACACGCACACCACACGCACACACACACACCACACACACACACACACACACCACACACACACACCACACGACACCACACCACACGACACCACACACACACACACAGATCAATTTTACATTTTCGAAAGTAAACGCATTCAGGTTCCTGGTTCTTGTCAGGCACATGTTTTACTGTTATAATTTTGACTAAATGTAAAATTAAAACTGCAATTGTTTTGTTGCTGTGTTGGTGAATTCCCACACACAGGAGCCTACACAAACAATTAACGGCATGTGACAACACATGTTGCAATGTGGAGAAGTTTTCATAGTAACACATGTAATATCCATGTAACATCATGTAAGGCATTAATGATGACATGAGTAATTCATGTTTACTACACATGTAACACATGTAACGACACATTAACACCAGCACTGTGTAACACACATGTAATCACATGTAACACACATGTAACATCATGTAACATACATGTAACATACATGTAACATCATGTAACACACATGTAACACACATGTAACACACATGTAAACATGTAACACACATGTAACATGCATGTAACACGCATGTAACACACATGTACATGCATGTACATGCATGTAACATGCATGTAACACACATGTAACACACATGTAACACACATGTAACATGCATGTAACACACATGTAACATGCATGTAACATGCATGTAACATGCATGTAACATGCATGTAACGTACATGTAACACACGTGTAACATATATGTAACATAAATGGCCAGCTGTCATTTACTCAGAACAAACTGACTATGAACTGAAATAGAAAGTGAAGTACATTCACATCAGTTCTTCAATCAAACCACCAATAAATTCAAACATACACTGTACACTTTGCAGGGTGGACAGAACCCACCAGCAGATAGAAATAGTGTACACACAGTAACTGCTAAGACCGTCTTACATCAGTTCTTCAAAACACCAATAAATAAAAAGCATTTGCATGTCAACGTGAAAGTGTACAAAGTAACTGTAAGACCCAAGGAAAGGGGGTTCATCTGAAAGAGTTCACAATAGAATGGCATTATGCAGGTTGTCTGAATTTCTGTGAGAACGCTTCTAGTGTGGAATTAGTAGAAATTACATATTTCTGCATCCTGTTATCAGAGCTGTCAAATGATGACAGATGTCCGACCATGTTTTTCTGCGTGTCTTTTTTGTTTCACCTGTTATATACAGCACATGTGCGAAAGAAGGCTAATTGATGTCTGAAAATGTGATTGCCTTTGTGGAAAAAACCTGGCTGGCAATGAATGAAACTCATGTGGTCTTACATCGCATGATTTATTCCTAACAGCAGTGATGAAATACATGCATCAAAAGAAATGAATAAATGAGTGAGTCTATTATTTGAATTTGAGTTAGCTTATATAATTCACCTGCATTGATGTGTAAATGTAATTTGCCCAACATTCAACCAGAACAATTCGTTCCTTATCACACGTATATACCATCTAACAAAAGAATCATAAGAGCACGTTCACTTATATAATATTCACTGTATCAATGCTATTTGTTCATATAATATAATATCCACCAATAGTTATATGGACAAATAGGTTCAGTGTGATGACATTACACAGTTATTTACTCTAAATAAGACTATTGATTCTAATGTCATCTTCACCAGTTCACTAGGACATCAATATGGCCCGCAGGTAATTATTTATATATGAACTGATCAAGACAACATTAGAACAAATAGTCTGATGTCATTGCCCTAATTTAGTGTCCAAGTCACTGTGTGGTCATCAAGGTGACCGGTCATCTTGACTGTAAACAACAACATGCAGTGTGCCATGGGACCCAAGCGGTCAAACAATGCGGTGTTATTTTGATAGCTAATGGTACCTCTATCGCCTGACGGTGACATGCAAGTTCTAACGATTGGCCAAACATGTACAGCTGAAAACATTGTTGACTTTTCTCTCATTTTATTGCAACAAACATTGTTTTTGTAGTTACACAAAGCCTACCAAGATCAGTTGTAAAGTAACTGCTAAACTAAGATGCATGTGTTCTTGATGGAGAGGGAAAGGTTAACTTGGTCTTTAAATCAATACACAACTGTGCTCCATGTGAAAATATCACTGTACAACTCTAGATTTGTGTCAATTTACTAAGCGTAGACTATGGCCTCCAAATAATGGCCTCTCACTGTGGTTTCTCCATCGACACTGTCAGAACCAAAACAAAGATCTTGCACAGAAGCCGAGTAGAGCCCAATGCCATAAAACAGGCCAAGGTGTATTGGTGGTAGGTAAACATTACTGTAAACTGAGGAAACAGTCATTGCTGTGCCTTCACATCCATGTGGGTGCAATCAACAAATAGTCATAAAATGTGTAATAAGATATACCTCCTTTTATGTACAGAAGTGATTGCAGGCACCTGGCATGGATAAAATATGCTGTGACAATTCATATGTTTGAACTTAGGTGACTGGCAAAACGTTTTTAACAAACTATGACAACCACTACCATATATTTCTGAAAGACAGAATTGCACAATGTACATGTCTCAACAGCTATGAATTCTGAATTGATTATATACCTCTGCACTATCCCGGAATGGATTGTTTGCTCGTGACTTTCACAAAAGAAAATCTATTTGAGCAACATATTTGACTAGGAAATTAGATCAAAGAAATACTATGGTAAATCCATAACCTATTAGGGCCATTCAGGTCAATTCAACCATGCATTTTGTACATGAATGCTGTCTGTACACATGGCTTTTCCAACCTTTGTCCATACAACATTATATTCAGACAGGAGTGGCTTAAATAGTAACTACAAAGTACCTGATATATATGTAATATATATATATATATATATATATATATATATACTTAGGTCTTAGGTGATTACCTCCAAACAGCCCATACTTGGGCTAACGCAGGAGTTGGTCTTCTCTAGAATTTGTGAGTCCACTACAGGTTACACATTTACCCCCTGTGTGGGATCTTTTACTTCCCCTGGCATAGACACCAGATAGAAGGGACCACCAGCTTTCAGTGTCTCTTCCGAAAGACACAGGCAAATGTGGGGTGAAGAAATTGTTTCGAAACGGCGGTAGGTGGGATTGAACCACCGTCCCCTCGATTGACAGTCTGGCGCTCTACCGCGCGACCACCGCTCCCCACAATACATATATGCATTTATACTGCGATAATTAAAGGTAGCCCAGAGACAGATATTCATCTTGGTTTATTATTCTTCTCCAGCTAACTAAAACTAAGCCAACTAAA
The DNA here is from genome assembly GCA_025642075.2 of Ridgeia piscesae. Taxonomy (NCBI): domain Eukaryota; kingdom Metazoa; phylum Annelida; class Polychaeta; order Sabellida; family Siboglinidae; genus Ridgeia; species Ridgeia piscesae. The sequence goes on from JAODUO010001009.1 coordinate 63,314, forward strand.
ACCCTCTAGAATTCCTGCTAGTGAAAATTGTCTAGTGTTTGTAATCTAGCTACTAGCTATGTCACTCAGAGGGGTCGATCCGGTTTTAAAAGTGGGGGGATGGGGGACCAATTTATATATACATGTATGTATGTATGTATGTAAATATATATACCCTGAGGGTTGGAGGTTTTACTTCCATTACGACAATACCTGGGAAGAAAGGACCAACAGTTGGTTGTGTGAAGACAGTGGGAACAAACGACATGTCTTGTTCAATTGCACACTTGGGTATCCAAGGGTTTGGACAGATAAACGAAGCTGAGATTAGTGAGACATCATATTATTATTTATACATATATCAGGAAGGTTCCACACAAAATGTGTGGGTTGCCAAACAATTGGATTACTGAAAGCCGGATTAACCAGATGACTGTATTTGAATGTTAATCACTCAATCACGAACATATATATATATATATATATATATATATATATATATATATATATATATATATATATATATATATATATATACGGCTGATCTCAATATGCACTGTCTCCCTATGCAGATTTTACTTTAATATATATATATATATATATATATATATATTTATATATATGAAAGCATGTTGCAGATGCCGGATTAACCAGATGACTGTATTTGAATGTTAATCACTCAATCACGAACATATATATATATATATATATATATATATATATATATACGGGTCTCCTGTAGGCGGTCGTATATGCACTGGTCTCCCTATGCAGCATTTTGCCTTATATATATATATATATATATATATATATATATATATATATATATATATTTATATATATGTGTGTGTGTTGCACCTGTCGACAAGAAAACCATTATGCTAGATCAGTTAATGTATTTAATTACATGTAATTCTCCATGAAAATGTAGGATGACACACAACCACAATAATTAAATTAATAATAAGATAACTCATATTGCACCTATCTCCATGGAAAACAGTTACCCAGGACAGATGGGTGCTGTGCCTTTTATTTAAAAAAATTATCAACTAATACATCTGCAGTGTTTTTAAATGGTGATGGCTGCAAAACATCAATATGGCTGATGCATTAATACTGAGCAAAGTAGACTAAATGGTAGAGTTGAATTGGGATTTACAGGTGCACCTACTCACCTGCGATAATTAATGTCTTATGGGTCAACAGTTCGTGTAGGGAATTGACCAATATAGATATGGAACAGAGCCTGAGTTGATGAAGGAAGAAGAAATGTTTTCAAACTGCAGATATATTGCCTGCACTAATCCGGGTTGGTTTAACACTGCTAACAGCTAATGTTGACATCTAAAACCTGTTTATCAGAACAGAACTGTTACAGCATCATTAATTCACATTTGGTGAGTGGAATTTATTTGTGTTGATACCAATATCATACTATATTGATAATTATTACACACATACACACACAGACACACACACATACGCACACACACACACACACATGCACACACCCACTCACAGACACACACACACAATCACACACAATCACACATGCTCACACATACATACACAGTGATTACACACACACAATCACACACATGCATGCACACATGCACTTGCATGCACACACACACACACACACACACACACACACACCACACACACACACACACACACACACACACACACACACACACACACACAC
>JAODUO010001009.1:70000-82500 GCA_025642075.2 Ridgeia piscesae
TAGTTCTAAGTATTTTAAGAAGGCTGTGGAATTTTAGCAAATTTAATCTGGGTCCACAGCATTGACAATACCCACTGGGCACGACAGGATTGACAATTTTTGACAAAAACCTGGCTCTTAACAATGGGGACTGTATATCTGTTAAGAATCACAGATGTTAAATGTCAATCCTGTTTCAGTTTGAGACGTAAAAGCACACTGACAGTGAGACACCTCAATGCCAGCCTGGAAACGTCAGCTTGGCAATCATGTTCTGAAAAGGCTGACTAGTTGAATGACACCTTATTATCATCACAACATTGTAACTACAATACATAAAGATTAGTCATGCAGTCAACAGAACATTGCTGTGTGATTATATAACAAATATGATCAAATAAATAAACTGTTGTGACTCCACCCATTTGGGCTGGTCCTTTACTAATTGCTTACTTCAGGTAACAATGACTTCACTAGGGTATGAGAGTATGTGTATTGCAAATAGGTCATTCAACTCAGACATTGGCTCAGTAATTATCCAGTCACAGAGTGCACAAATGCTGCATTGAAATAAATAGACACAGGAAGGTATGGATAGCATAGCTTTATCTAGATGTCTTATTGCTGTGAAATATGGGGAAATACGCATCCGTCTAGACTCAGAAAACTCTCTCTGTTACAGAAAAAAGCTATACGAATAATTTATAGCCTTGATTACCATAGTCATACATCTGTTTTTTTCACTGCTGAAAAATTCTTAAACTTGAAGATTTAATTACACATAGGACTATGGTTATGCTTTATAAAGCAAACAACCACTGTTTAGAAGGTCGTGTACAAGCGTTGTATGAACCAACTGCAGCCTACACAAGCATGATACCAGACAATCTAAACTATTTTATGTTAAAAAAGCGAACACCACCCATAGACTACTGTCAATTACTGTCAGAGGTATACACATATGGAACGGTTTAGCAAGTGATATAACACAGTTGCCAAGTTTGCAACAATTTAAGAAAAGATTAAAGTCGACATTACTTTCTTCGTATTTATGAACAATTAACAAAACCATTATTGTTGCTTTGTATCAATCTTGTAACTTTTACTATAACTACTACGCATTTTAGTTGAAAAGGGCATAGCGCCTTACAAGTCATATGACTTCTGCTATGTCCCTTTAACAACAGCAGCGATTCACCAATCATGAAATTGTATTATATTGTATTGTCGTTACCATTTTGTATTGTATTATTTCCCATACTATGTTGTATATTCCTGTGTTGTTGTTGTTGTGAAATAAACTTACATTCATTCATAGATACCTGTCCACCTGTTAAATGTGTTCTGGACAGGTAGACATTTTATATGATGAGTGGTTGATAGGTAAAAAATGAAGTCCTTTTGAAATACTTTGAAAATAGATGTCACCATGTGTTTATAGTTAATTTAATGGTATATCACAACTGGCTTGTATGCATGTGAGTTAGCATGCATGTGTCAACAAAAAATGTTGGACTGACAGCATTTGTATTCTACATAAAGGCCTGGTGGGAAGGGCTAGTAGACAGGATCCAAGTATTATCTACAGAACCATCAATCCATCATTTGAACAGGTAAACTTAATTTTGGATGAGTAAAATTACATTGGACAGGTAAATGACAGAAAATAAATTCAGGGGCAAAAACTTTACATTGTTCACTCTGTGAATAGATTTGATTGTGTATGCTTGCATGTGTGTATGTGCATACTACATATAAACACACATATGCACTTATATACACATACAGATGCAGACACACACACACACACACACACACACACACACACACACACACACACACACACACACACACACACACACACACACACACACACACACACACACACACACACACACACACACACACACACACGCACACACACAGATGCACACACACAGATGCACACACACAGATGCACACACACAGATGCACACACACACGCACGCACGCACGCATGCACACACACACACATGCACATGTTGTTTTAGGTACATCTAAGAACAGATCATTACAGTCATTCCACAATACATTACACAACACAACTCACTACATATCTATCTTAATCATACTTACAGTCTAGCCTGACATGATTACACAAACACCTGTAATCACCCAACTTCTATTGGTGCATTTCTAATTCTAAATACTTATTTCTGGATTAACAGTCTATATATAACTGTGTGTTCAAGCGTTAAAACATATTTTAAAGATTAACAAAACAATTCCCCATTTAACAATCAACATAACATTACAATTGCTACAGAACTTTGTTCATAATGTACAAAGTAAAACTGCAGCATCTGATACATTTTTCTCACAATACAATGCAGTACCTGTAACCATGGGCGTCCGGAGGGGGGGGCGGGGGGGGGCAGTTGCCCCCCTGAAAAATTTCAAAAAATGACATGGAAAATACAAAATGAATAAAATAACATAAACAGTTAGAGCAGGTCATTACAGTTGTAACAGGAATTGGAGACGTCGGGGTTCTCTTCCGAAAAATTGTCAATGACCCTGTTCATTAGCTCGGTCTTCTGGCTGTTCACTTTGTTGCGGTGGACACTTAGCATGCAGAGGCCAGACAGACGTGTATCACTCATCGTTGATCTTAACCAGTTCTTCACCCTGCGCAGTGTGCTGAAGTACCTTTCCACTGTACATGATGTTGCAGGCAGAGTCAGTGCGATGAGGATAGCCTTGCGCACAGCAGGGAACATAGTGGTCTGCTTCACCAGCTCGATCATACCCAGAGAGTTGTCATCCAGTGGCTTATGCTTCGGTACGTCATACCACGCTAGAGCTTCTTCTACAAGGTTGTCGATGCCATACATTTCCTTGACAGATAAAACGATGTGCTTGAATTCATCTCTTTCTGTTTGCTGCATTTCTCTTGGATGTGGTGCGAAAATTTGAAAATATGGCGTGTTGCTTTCACCAAAGCGACTTTCCAGAGACTGGATCAAGGAATCCATGTACGGGATATAGATGGTGCGGCGATAGTACTCCTCAATGGACCCTCCCACATTCCGCCGGTGGACCTGGCGTGCGCATCGCCAAGACATAGTCAAGTCTGTGCATGGTTAAACTGGCCGTGTTTTTAGAAAACTGGCCGTGCAAAACACGGCTGCATGGCTCGCTGGCTAAACTTCTGATTCAGGATAACATTGCCCCACCCTGCATTTTTTTCTGTGGATGCCCATGCCTGTAACTGTTAAAACAAACTGTTGAACAGACCAGCTATGTTTTAATATAATTATTAATGACACTGGCAATTAATATATAATAATACCAATTACATTATTTACTGAATATCATGAAAACCATGTGTTTAGAGCTACATACAGTGCAGTTCTCTAGCGTCTTTGCGGACTTGTCCACCATCCCCCATAAACTTGTTTGAGCACACACATTATATAATATACAAGCTACGTCTACTGTACACAGGCAATGTGTAAATACAAGGGTGTGGCTAGGCAAACATGCTTGGCGCCAAACTGTTTGCTGTAGATGACATTTTCAAATATTGTGTGAGAGCAACTCATAAATAGTGAATGCGCGTATGAGACATGTTATGATGTGACCCAGGGTGACACCGTGATCGTGATTCACGCTGCTGTCATACACTCTTTCTATGATGTCTGTAACAAGCCTATTTGATTTGTCACCTTACATTGCTGCTAACTCGTAACTCAGACGTTACTCAAATAATATTTCTGTGTTTATTATTTCACATAATTTCTCACACATATATGGTACAATGTTTCATGTTACTGTTTCCTTTTCATAATTAAGTATGTGAGTGATGTAGTATTCAGCTTGCAGATATACTGCAAATTTGCCTATCATCATTTACGTGTATTTCTACTGATTTGATCCATTTTAACGTTTTATTTGTTGTTTTGCAACTTTTATTAGAAAACAGTCCAATGTTATGTGTGATTTCTATGTGACATTAAATAAATCTTCATGTCTCTTTTATCCTAGTCGGTAACCATCCACTTTCAGTTTCACTTCACCTCCATTCCAGTGTATGTAAATGTAATACTGTGTTATATACATATACGTCTGCATTAAAGACCTTTGTATTCAGTACAGCATAGTCCCAAGCAGTCATTACATTCATTAATAACTGACTAGTTTCTACAGATGCCTGGCAGCCTGGGGCCCCCTACACCTTTTTAATTTGGTCGCGTTACACCTGCACTAAATGATCTGTTAAACGTGTCTCCACATTTAGCAGCCTTGCTGAATGTTCAGTACAGCACCAGGGAAGTGCTGAAGCCAAGACATCATAACAGTAGGAACAGTGTGGGAAGAGAATTTAATGGGGGACAGACAGCATAGTTCTATTCCGTCAATAAATATGAAGTAATGGTGGCATAGCCACACACATTTTCAACAACATCGCTCCCCATCTCCCAATGTCATAATCAGAGCCAGCAGAAATGGAGTGATACTCTCAGCTCCACCAATATTAATGTTGTAGCTACATAATGTGAAGCATTTTCAACAGGACCCTACATGTCTTCTGATGATATCAGGATCTCACTACTGCTGATACAATGAAGCATTTTTTCTGGGTGCTATTGCAGGTTCAGACCCTCAAACGACCCTCTCCGAAACCATCCCTGTACTTAACTACATCAAGACGTAACAAAACATTCTAATTCCCTTCACTGATGCGGTGATGCCTGTTGCCAAGTTTTGCTGAAATGTTTTCCTAGGTGTTAATTAGGTTCCAATGTGGGGCCTACATCAACTTGCCAAGCATAGGCTGTCTGCATGTCAGACACAGTTATTGATCGGTTTTTGTACCCGTTTAATGATTGAACAGCCTTTAATGCCCCAGGATGTTGTTTGCTGTGGAACTATCTCAAGTCCCAAATGAAGTGCTAAGCACTAATGCCATACCTAGAATAGGTCTATGGTAATCGGAAATAGGCATAGCCATAGTCTAGATCAGCATTTATAAAACAGTGGGTTGTGACCCCCAGGGATGTCATGAGCACGTTCTTCTACTTCTTCCATTAATGACCACCGGTCAAGTTGCTGACCACTATTGGCATTAGTTTAAGAGTTTTCCTTCTCCAGAATTGTCAATTAGTGAGTTCAGTACAGGTTACACATTTACCCCCTGTGTGGGAACTTCACCCAGATCACTTAACCAGGCAACAATTAAAATTAGAAATTCAAAACTTTTAATATAAAACATGACAGCAAGACTTTTTATGCGGTATGTTCGAAGTAAACAGAAAGTTCAAGATAAGGACGGTCCTCTAGAAGGTAGTGATGAAAACATAAACATAATAACAGAGGGATTCTTAATGACAGAAAACCTAAATGAGTACTTTAGTTCAGTGCCTACCAGGGAAGATATCAGTGCACTACAAGTACAAGAGATTAAGTTCGAAGGGAGAGAGGCAGATTATTTAGGACTAATTGTAACGCCAAAAATAGCAGCTAAGAAAATAAGGGATACAAAGGATAATAAATAACCTGGAGTGGATGGGATTCCTCCCAAATTGTAGAACAAATTAGCATACTGCTCGCAACAGTGTTCAATTTGTCAATAGAGGAGGATCGAATAGTTCCCTTAGAATGGGAAGAAGCAAACATCATACCATTATTTAAAAAAAGGTTCGAGAACATCACACACCACAACACACACACACACACACACACACACACACACACACCACACACACCACACACACACACACACACACACACACACACACACACACACACACACACACACACACACACACACACACACACACACACACACACACACACACACACACACACACACACACACACACACACACACACACACACACACACACACACACACACACACACACACACACACACACACACACACACACACACACACACACACACACACACACACACACACACACACACACACACACACACACACACACACACACACACACGAGCCAGGTAAATGTTACCTTCATAATCGGTTGTCAAACAGGCGCCCATGATTGTCATGTCGGTCTCGGAAAAAGCATTTCTATTTCCCTTGTATTCCGAAACAATCAATCGTCAACGATCGAATTTCGGTCGTGCAGCGTGGTGTAAATTTGCGCAGTTGCACTCGACGAAACTGTCAAACTCAAACACGCGGCTATTCCTGGTCTGCTGTGAATGCGGAACTAACTAAGTGTAGAGCCCACACCGACGTGAATCGTGACGTCTTTTAATCACACGCCTCCATTACAACGCCGGGGAACTAAGCGCCTATTGGGGGGAGGCGATTCATGACATACCGATCATTGTGCGATAAGCCGACCATGCGACATTTCAATAGACGCTGACCGCAGGTGCGACGTGTTTATTTACATTGTCGCCATGGCTGCATGACCCTCACTGGGTGGCCGGCCTACCGCTCCATTATTCAAGGTCCGCTGTGTGGAGCCACCGTTTGTCGCGTTTGTCCATTCTGGTTCCTGGATGTTCACCAGAGGCGCTCCGCAGTTTATGCGCACGTCTTCATGATTAGGTCGAATGCTTTGTCGCCGAGATCGGAATTGAATTTACTTTGCACACGCACGCACGCACGCACATTATCATATATAAAATAAAAATATAATTTCATTATTGTGTATATAACATACTGGGTATTGGTCAAACATGTGTGTATATGCTTTGACAAAAATTATACGTAGCAATACATACTCTGCCTGAACACTGTGACGTGGCGGCACTTCTGTCGACTGACTTGGAACGGTCTGTCGCGTTTCCGGCGGTTGAAAAGCATTGATAGAAGTATGGCCTACTTGTGCTGTGGTGAATATATCGTAAGAAAGTTCAGTTCTGACACAAAAAGTGCACGTGCACACCTGTTCCTACCACATAAAATTATTTGAATGATCAACGAAGATCGGATAAAAAGCCAGGTTCATGTCCACCATTAGGCCCAGTTCATGATAGTGCAGAATTTTCACAAATAATGATTTACTCTCATGGCAAACCTAAACCTGTTGCACCAGTGTCTAGTTCTTATTCCACGCAACCAGAATTCCGAAAAGATACGGATAAGGAAAGTAAATAATTAAGGTTACCCAAAATTCCGAACAGCAATTATAGGCCTAAGTTGACTCAAAGCCCAGTCGACCAGCCTGGCGAGTTACACACGTAGATGGCGAGATACCCACGTAGATGGCGAGATACCCACGTAGATGGCGAGATACCCACGCAGATGGCGAGATACCCACGTAGATGGCGAGATACCCACGTAGATGGCAAGATACCCACGTAGATGGCGAGATACCCACGTAGATGGCGAGATACTCACGTAGATGGCAAGATACCCACGCAGATGGCGAGATACCCACGTAGATGGCGAGATACCCACGTAAATGGCGAGATACCCACGTAGATGGCAAGATACTCACGTAGATGGCGAGATACCCACGTATAGATGGCGAGATACCCACGTAGATGGCGAGATACCCACGTAGATGGCGAGATACCCAAGTAGATGGCGAGATACCCACGTAGATTGCGAGATAAACTCGTAGATGGCGAGATACCCACGTAGATGGCGAGATACCCACGTAGGTGGCGAGATACCCAAGTAGATGGCGAGATACCCACGTAGATGGCGAGATACACTCGTAGATTGCGAGATACACTCGTAGATGGCAAGATACCCACGTAGATGGCGAGATATCCACGTAGATGGCGAGATACCCAAGTAGATGGCGAGATACCCACGTAGATGGCGAGATACTCACGTAGATGGCGAGATACCCACGTAGATGGCGAGATACCCACGTAGATGGCGAGATACCAACGTAGATGCCCTTCCGCTATTAACCATACCACCTACACTGTATTTAAGCACTGCATCGGTCTAAACATAGAACGTTGGTGCTGTCATTGTTAATTAAATGTGTAACTTTATTCAACCTGCCAGTTACAAATTACCACAGATATGCGAGTGAAATATTCATATATCCATAACAAATACGGGGTTCATTCTTTAAAAAACAAAAACAAACGTCCAAACATTGCAGTCATTACAATATAAATGTTTAGGAGACCGGGAGTCTTTGTAGTAATCACCACAAAATAAATATGCTGTATGAATGTACCCAAATGTGCCCAAAATTGCACATTTTAAAAATGATGGTGCCATTCAAATCTGCTACAATATTTCGTATAGCTAGATGTTCTTGCAAAATCAAGAATATGTTGCTATTTAAACGTCGACTTTAATATGTTCAATGCCCCACATCTATCCGGTAAGGCAGATGGCTCATTATAATTGAACTGTTATGCAAATTTGTTGGTTGCTGTTTCTAAAGCAATAATACACCTGTAGACAAGTATTGCGTTTACTGAGGTAATTTAAAGTAAAGCGGCGAGCGTCAATGCATCTAAGCATCAATGTAAACTATTTTAAACATTTTATGATGTTTCTTAACTGTTCACAATGTGTCTGTATTTACATCTAGACAATGTGATTCAAGTGCATTTCCCCCATAACGTCATCGATGTAACCTTTTTAAATGTTATGAAAATGTTGCATGTATTCCGGCGGTCGGCGTAACCATAAAGGTTGCTTGGCGTAATAGCCCTGTGTCATCAAGAACAAATGTGATGTTGACGAGGTGATGTATGGTCTGTTGACTCGCGGTGGGCGCTGACACATTATTGGGGAAAATCACTCATGCGTGAAGAAGCGCCGCCTGAATGCATTGTGAGTTTGGCTGTTGGGGGTCGCAATCACACACCGTTGTCATTGAGTGTGACAAGGTGCCGTACACCCACACGTAAAATTCATTGGCGTCATTGTACAGTTTCTGATTCTGATTCGTTATAGTGCAAGACCCCTACTGGGGCATCACGCACTAGTAAAAGCGTATCCGATAATAAGTATGTTGATAAGAATTAACCAAATAGTGTATAGCAATGTCAATAAGCCAAATGGTTTACAACTCTTCGGCTAGTTAATCTAACTTACAGAAAGTAGTACATTAGAGTACATTGAATATAAGGTCGACACAAGAAATTCAAACACTTCCTTCCATTGTGGTCCTTGGACAGACACAGAAAATACATGATATGGATATTAATAGAACATGACAAAATAACTTACTAAAAGAGCAATAGGAAAGAAATACTAGTTATCATTCAGATGACAAAAATGTTGATAATTATAATATTGATAAGGGAGATAGATTGGTATATGTATATATATATATATATATATATATATATATATATATATATATATATAATATATTGTTCAGATTTTTTATAAATGTACCCGCGGATCACCGTTTCGTGCTTTGCTCGGCGGTTCTGTGTAACAATTTGCCTTCTACGCTAATACAGCCACACCAGTACAAGTGTTTAAACATTTCTGAAAACTCACATGTTTATTTAAAGAAACGTTTTTTTTGTAATTTGTAAGAACACTTATATAAGTTTCTCTCTTGATAACGTGATTTTATTTTACTAGTTTTGGTGTTAATTGTTAGTTTAGTCATATTTTTATAAAGAATTTTATTCCTAATCGTCTGTATTTTCAACTGTTTTAGTAACTACATTATCAGCTATATTTTACGCATTTAGTACGTCTTTTTATGTATGTGTGCACAATGTTTGTAAAGAGCCCGAGAGCAATTTTGAATTGATCGGGCGCTACATAGGCATTATTTTATTATATCTTGTTTGACTGTGGCACTATTTACTTGGTACAGTGAATCGCCGTGACAAGCAAATGAACCGCAGCATCATGTTAGTAATTATGTAAACAGTTGTTCTAACAAATGATAGGGGGATTGTAATATAAATTGACAGGGATAAAACATAATGTCAACACATCTGGTCGGAAGCTCAAAGAAGACGTGATCGTAACATACTTAACTTAGCACGTGTTGACATGTTTCACGCACTTCGACTTGATCGAGTTCTTATTCTTAAAGTAATGATAGCACTACAATAATAATTCACAAATCAGCTGTTGAATGGTTGATACATTGGTGCCGGAATGACATTAACATTGATGGAGAGATGGACTTGTGTACGCGAGGAACGCAACTATTTGTGACAGAATACGGTCTAGTTTACGTAGACACGGGCGTCTATCGGTATTACGTTTAACAAAAATTAAGCAAATCGTGAAACTACAATTGTTTCGACATATTCGAACTATAAAAATACGATATCGGTTAAAACTGATCTGACATGTTCCCTGTGTTTGCAGGGCCCCCAGATATTTCCAAAATCTGCCGTCATTTAACACGTTACCGTGTAAACGAGCCCTGCTCCAGGCCTCTTACGAAAATGAGCGGATTTTCCGCCAATATAGAATGCTGATACATCCTATGATCTTGCCAGACAAGATAATTCATGACAAATATGGTACAAGTTTGTATGCTTTGAGTACACGCTAAAATAAACATTCATAAAATGCAACTAAGCTTCTCGCACAAATCCATTAACATTTAATCATATCACAACAAATTCTATAGAGAAATGACGACATATGTTGGTACTTGTCTATCTACATTTTTGCAATGCAAACAACGAGCACGTTTTAACCTTTACAAGTGATGTAATGTACTTTGCCAGTGACAGTATTGCTTAATACGATTTCGTAATAAACAACCACTCAGTGCGTAGTCATCTTTGGACAAACCGACGACTTTGCCCTTTAACTACGCATTCCGCTAGTTTAGACTGACCCTACCTTTTCAAATATTCCCATTTTTGAATGACCTATAGACTATAATAAATTTACAAAACTAAAGAATTACAACCACCAAGAGTTCCGATGTGTCTATTTCACAAAGGTTACCTTGGAAAACACGACGGTGGTGCTTTAAATAAAATTTGATAAAACAATTATAATGTGGTTTAAATTTAATTATCAAAATAATAATCTGCCCATGTTCAATACGCCACGACAACGTTGAAAAAATATATCGTCGTTCATAACTAAATGTATTGTATCTCCGTTTTCTTCTACATTTTCAGTCATATCAGCAAATAAAATTAGATGACTACGTTGAAAATATATGTTCAAATAACTATAACTTCAAATAATATCGCAGTGGCCCACTGCAATAGTTATATTTTCCTTCCAATGAACTATAAAAAAATTTCGACGTACATAGTTTCCCGACCTCGCCTCCCAGCCAGAGGAGATGGACATAACCCGAAAAGGTAAAGCCTAACCAGCTTCAACATGTACTGATCCGATCCTTAAACTTGTTGACACTCTATGTAGTAGAGGTTAGAATAACCACGTCCAAGATAAGTGCTCTACCAGTTTTAGAGAAACATTTTATAGTTTCTTCTAGCGAAATGGTTAAATTCAAAACAAAATACCCAGTTACAAAAACAAGCTTTACCAACAACATTGGTAAGCAATAACTACAATACAATTTAATTTGGCATTTTCCACTTTCAACACAGTCAGTTAAGAATAATTTATGTTACAAATTATTACCTCGTATGGCTGAGAGCATCTCGCTATAATGTAAAACAACGAACAAATCGACTTTTTTCGGACATCATACATTTAGTGACTGCTAAAATAACTCATATCGATTATTAGCGTATTGTGGGAATTCACAATGTATCGTGTTTTGTGGCAGATTGCCTCCACAGGAAACAAGACATTTATCCGTAAATTTCTCGTGCACAGGTGATATTCAAGCAGGAATATAAAACTCCACAAAACATCTTTTATTGCCACCAGCAGGACGAAAGATTGGTTAACAAGCTGAAGAGCATTCGGCGATAAATGACGACATGAATGAACGGGGCGTTTCGTGTAAGGGCAAGCACCCTTAGGACCGCTTGACCTGTGACGTTTTCGGGAACGAAATAATGGATCATACTCCTACCATTTGTGACATTTGTTTGTGACGCTCTCACCGAGACTTTAAATAAATGTCAATCATATCATTAATTCTCGTAACATTATGAATAGATTTAAACTAATGTTTTTGTACTTGAAACCATGCAAATATATATATTTTGTATACATTATATTTATACACTTATTATGTTTATCAATGTGACCAGTCAGGCAATCTAAATATTATTCTTAGTGTTGATGTTGCTCAAGTATTAATATTTGAGTTATGCACGGAAATAATGGCGTTATTTTGTCCATTGTGGGTGACAAACTTTCTTCGTTGTATGCATACATAAGTTGTTGGGGACAAGCTGAACGACGCCTATTAAGAATGTTACGAGGGTAAGCTAATTGTGATTATCTGTTTTAAACATTTAGCCGTATATATTACTAAACGGTTAGCCATCTCTCCACTTCGTTAACCATTCATATAGTACGTGAATAGCAATGTTTTGAAATGCTAAATCAAGTAAGACATTACTTTTAAAAGGGCAACTTATAAAATCAAGTAGCCGTAACGATGAACCGACTTAGTGCACTATGACCTCAGTGAAAAGGTTGGAACTACACT
>JAODUO010001009.1:87500-112500 GCA_025642075.2 Ridgeia piscesae
CGTACCTTTTTTACTAAAAAACAAAAACAAAACTAGCACCATTCAAGCAACCCAGCGAGTCTTATTCCAACAGTCGAACTATATCAAAGAAATTATATTGTTTGTAATGATCCTTTTTTCGCAGAAACAAACCACTGTGCCAGCCATCCGTGTCGTAATGGTGGAACTTGTATTGGCGGACTCAACGGCTACAAGTGTCAATGTGCTGTCGGATACACGGGCAAAACCTGCAGAACGAGTAAGTTACTGGAAATTAAGATACGTTTTTGCTTTCCGACTATATGATATGTTACACAAAAATTGAAAAATGTAACACAACATAATAATTATCAGCTTAACGTATAGGGTTTATTGGATTCATATTTAGTTTACTAAAGCGGCAACATTTAACAAATCAATTATGAATGCCGCAACGATACATTGCTTGTAACCCACAACTTGTTTGTAGACCCAGACGACTGTGCCAGCCATCCGTGTCGCAATGGTGGAACTTGTATTGGCGGACTCAACGGCTACAAGTGTCAATGTGCTGTCGGACACACGGGCAAAACCTGCAGAACAAGTAAGTTATTGTAAATTGTGACATGTTTTCTACATTCCCATATGTTCTCCTGAATAGAAACTGGAAAATGCGATCGATACAAGATAATATTTATCTCTTTAAAGTATTGTTGATTGTCATTTTACTATCATCCCCACCGTCATCACCATCATCATCAATCTCCCTCGACACCACCATCACCACCACCACCACCACCACCACTACCACCACCACCACCACCACCACCACCACCACCACCACCACCACCACCACCACCACCACCACCACCACCACCCCCACCACCACAACCACCACCACCACCACCACCACCACCAAAATACCATAAACAATCGTTACCACCACCATCGGTACCATTATCCCTACCACCATTACCACACCACCGCTATCTCATCACAACCGCCATCACCATCAATACACCATTTCAACACCTCCATTATCACTCCACCATCACCGCACCACAAATCCACAACAACCGCCGCTTCACCTCTACCACCGAGGTCGTAATTGTTGTAAAGATGGCGTTGCTTGAAATTCAAAATGTCTCTGCAGTTGTAAGACGCTGCGACATCGTGCGCTGTTTCAATGGTGGAACGCGTGTTGAGACGCGCCACGGCTGCAAGTGTCGCTGTGCCTCCGCATTCACAGGCAGAACCTGCACCATCAGTACGTCACTGCATTCCACTCGTACCAACGATCACATGGCCAATTATTTATCAATTATATATATATATATATATATATTTTAAAATAAAATTTATTTTTATAAATTTTTAAATTTAAATTTAAATTTAAATTTAATAAAATTGATTAATTAATACACTACACTACACTACACTACACTACACTACACTACACTACACTACACTACACTCCCTACACTACACTACACTACACTACACTACACTACACTACACTACACTACACTACACTACACTACACTACACTACACTACACTACACTACACTACACTACACTATACTATACTATACTATACTATACTATACTATACTATACTATAATAAACCAAGAGAAGACGTCATACATTTCGTATTATGGATGTGGGTTTCGTATATTATAATATCATAATTATTATATGTTACTGATTATTTATAAATTATTTAGTTTGTACATCCATTGTTAATACATGTATGTATACACATTCTAAATAACAGTGCATTATTGGATTTTGGGATGGTTAAAAACCCAATAATGCATTGTTGGTTAGTGAACGTAAACGCTTCGGCAATCATTCAGTATTGAGAAATAATATGTCGTTTGTAACGTAGATCGCGACGACTGTGCCAGCCATCCTTGTCGCAATGGCGGAAGATGTATTGACTTAGACAACGACTTTGCGTGCGAGTGTGCTCCCGGGTATAAGGGCAAAGATTGCAGAACAGGTAAGCGCTCTCCCTAATGAATTCGTACTTCTATTTCACACCAACATCACTAAACATGAACCAATAAAAAAATAATATAAAAAGTAAAATAAATCCAAAACGAAATAAGACATCAACTGATGTAATTTTGTTCACGGCAGGTAATAGCACAAATAACCGTACAAAAGTGTCACAATTATGTTGTTTATAATGGCACTGATATTCCCAGATGAAAACGACTGTGCCGGCCATCCGTGTCTTAATGGTGGAACTTGTATTGATGGCGTCAACGACTACAAGTGTCAGTGTGCTGTCGGACACACGGGCAACAACTGCAGAACGAGTAAGTTACTGGAAATTGTGACATGTTTTATACATTCCCATATGTTCTCCTGAATAGAAACTGGAAAATGCGATCGATACAAGATAATATTTATCTCTTTAAAGTATTGTTGATTGTCATTTTACTATCATCCCCACCGTCATCACCACCATCATCAATCTCCCTCGACACCACCACCACCACCACCACCACCACCACCACCACCACTACCACCACCACCACCACCACCACCACCACCACCACCACCACCACCACCAAAATACCATAAACAATCGTTACCACCACCATCGGTACCATTATCCCTACCACCATTACCACACCACCGCTATCTCATCACAACCGCCATCACCATCAATACACCACTTCAACACCTCCATTATCACTCCACCATCACCGCACCACAAATCCACAACAACCGCCGCTTCACCTCTACCACCGAGGTCGTAATTGTTGTAAAGATGGCGTTGCTTGAAATTCAAAATGTCTCTGCAGATGTAAGACGCTGCGACATCGTGCGCTGTTTCAATGGTGGAACGCGTGTTGAGACGCGCCACGGCTGCAAGTGTCGCTGTGCCTCCGCATTCACAGGCAGAACCTGCACCATCAGTACGTCACTGCATTCCACTCGACCCAAAGTCACATGGAATTATTTATCGAAAAAAAATTTTATATATATATATATATATATATATATATATATATATATATTAAAAATATATAATTAAAAATATTATATATGTATATATATATATATATATATACATATATATATATATAATATATAAATATATATATATATATATATATATATATATATATAATATATATATATATATATATATATATATATATATATAATTTATATATATAATTTTTATATATATATATTAATATATATTAATATATATATATATATAATTAAATAATTAAATAATGTAAGAATGGAATGTAATGTATGTAGTGTAGTGTAGTGTAGTGTAGGGGTGTAGTGTAGTGTAGTGTAGTGTAGTGTAGTTAGTGTAGTGTAGTGTAGTGTAGTGTAGTGCAATGCAATGCAATGCAATGCAATGCAATGCAATTCAATTCAATTCAATTCAATACAATACAATACAATACAATACAATACAATACAATACAATACAATACAATACAATACAATACAATACAATACAATACAATACAATACAATACAATACAATACAATACAATACAATACAATACAATACAATACAATATAATATAATAAACCAAGACAAGACGTCACACATTTCGTATTATGGATGTGGGTTTCATACATTATAATACAATAATTATTACGTGTTACTGATTATTTATAAATTATTTAGTTTGTACATCCATTGTTAATACATGTATGTATACACATTCTAAATAACAGTGCATTATTGGATTTTGGGATGGTTAAAAACCCAATAATGCTTTGTTGGTTAGTGAACGTAAACGCTTCGGCAATCATTCAGTATTGAGAAATAATATGTCGTTTGTAACGTAGATCGCGACGACTGTGCCAGCCATCCTTGTCGCAATGGCGGAAGATGTATTGACTTAGACAACGACTTTGCGTGCGAGTGTGCTCCCGGGTATAATGGCAAAGATTGCAGAACAGGTAAGCGCTCTCCCTAATGAATTCGTATTTCTATTTCACACCAACATCACTAAACATGAACCAATAAAAAATAATATAAAAGTAAAATAAATCCCAAACGAAATAAGACATCAACTGATGTAATTTTGTTCACGGCAGGTAATAGCACAAATAACCGTACAAAAGTGTCACAATTATTTTGTTTATAATGGCACTGATATTCCCAGATGAAAACGACTGTGCCGGCCATCCGTGTCTTAATGGTGGAACTTGTATTGATGGCGTCAACGACTACAAGTGTCAGTGTGCTGTCGGATACACGGGCTACAACTGCAAAACGAGTAAGTTACTTGAAGCCGACTGCAAGACCTTTTTAACTTTATGATAACAAATGTAATAGTCTGTCTGATTTATATTCCATAATTGAGTCATATGTAGTTTTTTTTAAACTAGACGAACAATAAAAACGGTACAAAAGTATTTACCCTATACCGCAGTGGCTAAAGATTCGAACACTCAAATAAGAGAACCCTAGTTCGCATTCTGTGCCGCCATGCGAAACCTGGCAATAGGTAGTGGTGAATATAGTCTTCGCGCATTGAATGCAGTGGGGCTGGGTACTTCCCAGCGAGTCTTATTCCAACAGTCGAACTATATCAAAGAAAGTATAGTGTTTGCAATGATCCTTTTTTTCGCAGAAACAAATCACTGTGTCAGCCATCCGTGTCTTAATGGTGGAACTTGTATTGATGGCGTCAACGACTACAAGTGTCAGTGTGCTGTCGGATACACGGGCAACAACTGCAGAACGAGTAAGTTACTGGAAATTGTGACACGTTTTATACATTCCCATATGTTCTCCTGAATAGAAACTGGAAAATGCAATCGATACAAGATAATATTTATCTCTTTAAAGTATTGTTGATTGTCATTTTACTATCATCCCCGTCGTCATCACCACCATCATCAATCTCCCTCGACACCACCATCACCACCACCACCACCACCACCACCACCACCACCACCACCACCAAAATACCATAAACAATCGCTACCACCACCATCGTTACCATTATCCCTACCACCATTACCACACCACCGCTATCTCATCACAACCGCCATCATCATCATTACACCACTTCAACACCTCCATTATCACTCCACCATCACCGCACCACAAATACACAACAACCGCCGCTTCACCTCTACCACCGAGGTCGTAATTGTTGTAAAGATGGCGTTGCTTGAAATGTAAAATGTCTCTGCAGATGTAAGACGCTGCGACATCGTGCGCTGTTTCAATGGTGGAACGCGTGTTGAGACGCGCCACGGCTGCAAGTGTCGCTGTGTCTCCGCATTCACAGGCAGAACATGCACCATCAGTACGTCACTGCATTCCACTCGTACCAACGATCACATGGCCATTATTTATCAATTATATATATATATATATTATATATATATATATAATTTATATATATATATATATATGTACATATATGTACATATATATATATATATATATATATATATATATATATATATATATAATGTAATGTAATGTAATGTAATGTAATGTAATGTAATGTAATGTAACGTAACGTAACGTAACGTAACGTAACGTAACGTAACGTAACGTAACGTAATGTAATGTAATGTAATGTAATGTAATGTAATGTAATGTAATGTAAAGTAATGCAATGCAATGCAATGCAATGCAATGCAATGCAATGCAATGCAATGCAATGCAATTCAATTCAATTCAATTCAATTCAATTCAATTCAATTCAATTCAATTCAATACAATACAATACAAAACAATACAATACAATACAATACAATACAATACAATACAATACAATACAACACAACACAACACAACACAACACAACACGCTACGCTACGCTACCCTACGCTACGATACGATACGCTACGCTACGCTACGCTACGCTACGCTACGCTACGCTACGCTACGATACGATACGATACGCTACTACGCTACGCTACGCTACGCTACACTACACTACACTACACTACACTACACTACACTACACTACACTACACTACACTACACTACACTACACTACACTACACTACACTACACTACACTATACTATACTATACTATACTATACTATACTATACTATACTATACTATACTATACTATAATAAACTAAGACAAGACGTCACATATTTCGTATTATGGATGTGGGTTTCATACATTATAATATCATAACTATTACGTGTTACTGATTATTTATAAATTATTTAGTTTGTACATCCATTGTTAATACATGTATGTATACACATTCTAAATAACAGTGCATTATTGGATTTTGGGATTGTTAAAAACCCAATAATGCTTTGTTGGTTAGTGAAGGTAAATGCTTCGGCAATCATTCAGTATTGAGAAATAATATTTCGTTTGTAACGTAGATCGCGACGACTGTGCCAGCCATCCTTGTCGCAATGGCGGAAGATGTATTGACTTAGACAACGACTTTGCGTGCGAGTGTGCTCCCGGGTATAAGGGCAAAGATTGCAGAATAGGTAAGAGCTGTCCCTAATGAATTCGTATTTCTATTTCACACCAACATCACTAAACATGAACCAATAAAAAATAATATAAAAGTAAAATAAATCCCAAACGAAATAAGACATCAACTGATGTAATTTTGTTCACGGCAGGTAATAGCACAAATAACCGTACAAAAGTGTCACAATTATTTTGTTTATAATGGCACTGATATTCCCAGATGAAAACGACTGTGCCGGCCATCCGTGTCTTAATGGTGGAACTTGTATTGATGGCGTCAACGACTACAAGTGTCAGTGTGCTGTCGGATACACGGGCAACAACTGCAGAACGAGTAAGTTACTGGAAATTGTGACATGTTTTATACATTCCCATATGTTCTCCTGAATAGACACTGGAAAATGCGATCGATACAAGATAATATTTATCTCTTTAAAGTATTGTTGATTGTCATTTTACTATCATCCCCACCGTCATCACCACCATCATCAATTTCCCTCGACACCACCATCACCACCACCACCCTCACGAAAATACCATAAACAATCGTTACCACCACAATGGTTACCATTATCACCACCACCATTACCACACCACCGCTGTCTCATCACCACCGCCATCATCATCAATACACCACTTCAACACCTCCATTATCACTCCACCATCACCGCACCACAAATCCACAACATCCGCCGCTTCACCTCTACCACCGAGGTCGTAAGTGTTGTAAAGATGGCGTTGCTTGAAATTCAAAATGTCTCTGCAGACGTAAGACGCTGCGACATCGTGCGCTGTTTCAATGGTGGAACGCGTGTTGAGACGCGCCACGGCTGCAAGTGTCGCTGTGTCTCCGCATTCACAGGCAGAACCTGCACCACCAGTACGTCACTGCATTCCACTCGTACCAACGATCATATGGCCAATTATTTATCAATTATATATATATATATATATATATATTATAATATAATTAATCAAGACAAGACGTCACAAAAAATTCGTGTTGTGGATGTGAGTTTCAGCATTTGGACCAGCTACGTATTATAATATAATAATTATTATGTGTTTACCGATTATTTATAAATTATTTAGTTTGTACATCCATTGTTAATACATTTATGTACACACATTCTAAATAGCAGTGCATTATGGTTTTTTGGATAGTTAAAAAACCCAATAATTGTTGGTTAGTGAAGGTAAACGCTTCGGCAATCATTCAGTATTGAGAAATAATGATGATGTCGTTTGTAACGTAGATCGCGACGACTGTGCCAGCCATCCTTGTCGCAATGGCGGAAGATGTATTGACTTAGACAACGACTTCGCGTGCGAGTGTGCTCCCGGGTATAAGGGCAAAGACTGCAGAACAGGTAAGCACTCTCCCTAAAGGATTCGTAGTTATATTACACACCACGATCACTAAACATGAACAAATAATAAAATAATGTAAAAAGGTAAAAAATAAATCCAAAACGAAATAAGACAGCAATTAATATGATTTTGATCACGGAAGGTAATAGCACAAATCACCGTACAAAAGTGTCAAATTTATGTTGTTTATAATGGTACCGATATTGGCAGATGAAAACAACTGTGCCAGCCAACCGTGTCGCAATGGCGGAACTTGTATTGATGACGTCAATGACTACAATAATCACAAACTAATAGAAGAAAAGTAACATTTCCGTGACAACATGTTTTTATGTTATTGAAACCCAGACCTCTAGCCTCAGAATGCAAACATCTCTATCTGACCATTATGGGATATGATGTTGACAGAATTTCATTAATTACAACCGTAACAACGTGTAACCATTTCTGTAATGCTGTCTAATCAAAACGGTGAACGGAGCAGCGCAACAAAATAATTACAAATCGTAATAAGATAAAGAAAGATAAATCACATTTAGTTCGGTTAATAATCGCTACTCGGGTAGTTCTGTTGACGTTAACGCAAAAATGAAATCATCACCCTCTACATTATGTGCTTGTTTTTCATTTATCGCAGGTCCCCGTCGTAACAAATGTGACAGCAATCCGTGCCAGAACGGCGGGACCTGCTCCCCCAGGGGCCACAGCTACGTGTGTCGGTGTCGACGTGGCTTCAGCGGACCCAAGTGTCACCGCCCAGGTAAGACCAACAGCATTTATTTATAAGATCAAATAGGATTTTCCGTAATGGAAATATTCGTTTTTACTCCTATGCAAAACTTCAAACTTTTTCGATAGTTAAAAACAGTTTTTAAGCATGCGAATATAATATTAATTTGTAAGGGTACAGCTGCAAAAAGATTGTATAAGATCATTCAAAATGTTATTACAGCTAAATGCCAGTCGTTAATTTTTAGTTTATAGTGTACCACAACGGCATGATGTCCCGATCTTTCAAGTGACGTCACGCTGTGCTATATATTAACACACATTTCACACACATATTACTAGACGCTAAAATACACTTAAACAAGGCAAGTTATAATGAGTTTTATATATTCATTTATTTTACAGTTTGTTGTATAAAACAATAGGCACAGTAAGATTAACGTGGCTCGTGGATTACCTGCTCGTGGATTGATCATGGATGGCTCCGACCAGTTAATTAGCGTCTCTCAAACTGTAGCCAACGTTCTTGTCGCTAAATATACAAAGTTACATTCCTGATGGTCGTTTACTTATTATTATTGTATATTTACCAATGCAGTACATGTATAAATTCAACTCATTTTGCAAAAGTTAGTTTGTTGACGTCCAAACGAAAGCAATTCTCACTATAACATAAAGATAAAGGTATGTTCTTATATGCCACAGTGTAAAATCCTCACGATTGATCAATGGGCTTTACACTTTACTCCCTGGCAACCTGTTCAATGGAACACGATCTAGACATGACTGGGAAGCATCCAGCCCGCTGTAATTAATACGCAAAGACTATTCGTAAATAAAATATTCACCACTGTGTATAGCCAGAAACTCATCCTAGAACTATGTTAACTGGATAAGTATAGAGGGAAGCAGTTCGCCAAAAATTGAACACAGCAGCAGAGGATTCGAACCGGGATCCTCTTAGCCGAGAGTCGGAAGCTGTGCCACTTCGCCAATGTGCTACTATAACGTGTTCCATGTTTCAGACAAGCCCACCGGGGGATGGGGTGAGTGGACGAGATGGGGAAAATGCTCGAAGCCGTGTGGCGAAGGACATCAGCAAAGGAGACGTCGTTGTACCGGCGGACGTCGTTGCCGAGGCCGACGAGTACAGACCAGACATTGCCAGTGCAACCAACACTTCGTCGCTGCCCGTACGTTCGTTATACACCACCACGAGTGTCTATGTCAGTCCGTCCAAACCGTATGCCAGAACTTCGTATCTGCGTAGACATACACCACAGAAAATGAAATGCAAATGTTGTTAACATCTACGGCATTAGTCGATAAATGTATAGGCAATAATTGTGTGATTGTTAACAGTCGCTGGCAAAGCATCATCTCGTTTCAAATCTAACTGATATGTTGTGTGCTCGTTCTAATAATTATGTGGTATTATCGCGATCGACATCAACCTACAAAACAGTTCTTTCGTGTCATCGAGCTGTCTGTTAAGCCGAGGTCGTTGCTATTTCCTCCAGGCGACTGCTCGCGCTGCAATGTGACGGCCAACTCAGTCGGTTATCTCGAGGATGTGTGCGATTGTTCCAAGTACTACCAGTGCCAGCGAATCGGCAACGACTGGACCGCCTACCGCCGCCACTGCCCAGCGTGTCTGCGATGGGACCAAACCACGCTCACTTGCAGCATTCGTATAGCCGGGTGCACTCTCCCAACAAGCACTACACCCAATCCAGGTACGCCTTTATAGAGGACACGTCGCCCTGGGACAGCAATCGCCTTTCTTCTTTCCATTGCTTCCTTGCGGGATGGAGACCTCACCCTTTTGTCATAAATTTTCAATCTTCATGTTTTTGTATCGAGACCTCTTCATACATAGTAATTTTGCTCTTCCTCGTCAGCTCTACTCTTATCGATACATTTTCTGGATATGTGTCCTCAATTATCCTCTGTAAATGTCATGCCTTCTCTCTTTTTCCTTTAATTCCAGGTGATTTGTCTCGCCTGGCAAGTTTTCTCAATTCTATATCGCCCTTCTAAATCCAATTAGGGGTAATAATAATGTTTCACTGTAAAGGTTATGCTTCGAGTTTGTGTTGTTGGCATCGTTGAACAATACGTGATACAGACAGAACGATGATGACATCTGCCAATGAATGCACATATGTCAATACCATAAACATTGCACCAATACAGTTACACACACCAGTGTTCCTATACATAACTTACCGATCGTTGTCTAATAACGATTTTGTTTGTAGAATTAGAAACCTGCGAGACTGAATGCAATATTTACTGTGTAATGACACTGTCTGCTACAGAAACTGTCACATGCGACATGCGTGCCGTAAGCAACGACGACACGAAATACCTCCAAGTGACGGAGTCAGGCAGCTTGATGAGGAGCTGCCCTGGCGGCACCGTCTTCGACCAGTCGCAATGTGCCTGTGTCGCGGGACAACCGAAGGTGACAGGTATGTGACACGACATACTCAATGATTGTTGACAATAAAAGGTCTACATCCAGTATGTCTGCGGCCAGTTCATCAGAATTATCCGATTACTACTGTTTAGTGTTATATTTTATAAAAAGGAACTCGGACCGAATCATCTACGAATACTTCTCTTTAAACCAAAACATGACAGTCAATGACAAATGGAACCTTGTTTCAAAAAAAAAGCATCAACATTATGAAACACTATGTACCAGTCCGTCTTACAACTTCCAGATACAACCTTCCCTGGTTCAATAAAGACTTGAAAAAAATGTGCAAAAGAAAGAAACGATTATATAAAAGAAATACATCTAGAAATCCGAAGACTATTGCAAAGTTTTGTAACATCAGGAAAGACATACAACACCTTCGTTCTTGCTGAGACTGTGCTATATAAATCGCGTTATGCATCACTTGTAATAAGCAGACCAAATCGGCAAAGCATTCGTAGCTTTCTATTTCTAAACGTTGTCAGATAACCGGATAATGGGGACCTCAGGCATTGCGGGAAACATAATTAGCGATGACAAGCAAAAAGCAGAAGCCTTAGGCAATCAGTTCAGAGACTTGTCTTTACATATGAGAAATTCCAAAGCTGCCAATCTGATTGCCAGCCCACGATGTTAAATACCCATTTCTAACAATTTGCACTAAAAGGAGTTACTGACACCATAACTATCAAAAATTAATACCTATTAAATTCGACAAGGACCAGATGGCATTCCACCATGGTTTCTAAACGGTATGCCTACCACCTAACACTAATAATATATGATATCTTCCAATCATCAGTTGACTCTGGTCAAGCCCCCAAAGCCTGGAACGAAGCAAACATAACAGCAATTTTCAAGAAAGGAAACAGGGCAGAAACTATCTACAGACCAGTATCCTTAACACCTGTGATTTCTAAACTTGAACACATAATTCATGGCGGCCATCCATGAAACACCTTGAACAACATCACATCCTAACTGACCACCAACATGGTTTTCGTGCAAAAAGATCAACAGAAACTCAACTAATTCCAAATTTATCCATGACATAAGCAAATATCTAGATGAAAGGAAATCTGTAGACATGGCCATTCTAGACTACACTAAACATTCGACAAATAACCACACAAAAGACTAATCCACAAACTAAAATACTATGGCATCACAGGTCCAATATCGTCATGATTGAAAGCTTCCATGTAGAAGAAACCAAATAGGTTGTAATAAATGGATCACATCCAAACCAATTAAAGTCATTAGGGGTACCACAGGGAACCGATGGCGTCTCTTATTTCCTTACTTTACATATAAAGATTCTTATTTCATCATCTTAACTTCAAATTCGCCTTTTGCAGATGGACTGCCTACTATATCAACCAATTAAATCAGACAATGACATTTTCTTCTCCTCCAAAAGATCTAAAACTTAGAAAGCAAAAACCTGGCTAGAAATTCAATCCTCACCAAATGCTTCACAATGACATTAGCCTCAAGAAAACCGACACCAAATATTTACACCTTCTGTTGCCAACAACTTAAATCTGTTCAATCACATTGTTATCTTGGTGTACAAATATCAAATACATTAAATTGGACAGCACAATGCAACTCAGTCGCTAGGAAAGCACAACAGACTCTAGGAGTCATTAGGAGAAATCTAAACAAATGCCCAACCCACATTAAGTCAATAGCCTATACAACCCTTGTCCGACCAATACTTGAATATGCATCAGCATCATGGGATCCACACTGCCTAAAACATATTAAAACCTTAGAAAGAATCCAAAGACAAGCTGCCAGATTGTGTACACATAACTATTCTAGAGAACCAGGAACAGTAACCCAACTTTTAAAGACCTCCAGTGGGACATCCAAACAAGAAGAAAAATTAAAAGACTTAGCATAATATACAAAATGGAACATAACCTTATAGATATCCCGCTAGATCACTATATCCAACACAACACTAGAACCTCACGTAAACATGACAGACAGTTCTTGCAAATTAGATACTCTGCAAACATATTTGGAAGCAGCTTCTTCCCAACAACAATTAAGGAATGGAATTCTCTCCCCTCAAACACTGTCTCAAGTAAATCACTAAAATCATTTCAGAATAGTTTAATCCAACATTTTAACAATTAAGTCAGATGACCCACCATGCGCACTGGCGTGATGTGTCCCTAGGACATTTTGCCAGTTAAGATACAGATACAGATCTACAATTTCTGATGTCACCTTTTTGCTAAGGAAAATCTTCAACCTAGAAAGGTTACCATTGTTTGAATATCTGCTTAAATGGGTGCAATATGATTTGAAGACGTCACGCTCGTGTTTTGCACTTAGTGCTGCCACCACGTAACCTATAGTGACACCAGCTACGTAATCAGGGTTTCCTCGAAATACAACCGCATCTTACTCATTCGACTTACTATCATGGTAACCAAATTATTATGCGTTTACGACCAAACAGTTACACATACCGATATATTTCCGTTACTCCTATCGCCGCCATTTTAACTATTGTCCTAATCTTTGGTCTCCCAGAGCCGCAAGAAACAACAGAGTTGATGTGCCTTGGGTTTGAACAAGGGTGGAATGGCATGACGGCTACACGTGGCGTCTATGTGCAGTCACGTGGTGTTGAAGTCAAGGGCAACCAGAAATTCGGCAAAGGTTCGTAGACTTATCTTATTATTTAAAACATGTTTGTTCAATTGCCTGACATCACACCGGATGGCAATTACTAAGACGACATTCGCCGAACTAGCTGTACTAATCGTGGGAAAACGGGAACTCGTCAAGTGGTCTTGCTGATAATCCAGCCAGTTTTTGAAGTACGGACTTGCCAATAACCGTGTTAATTCATATGATACATACTTACCGTTAATCCAGCTTGTCTCTGCAATTTGGTATTGCCATTGATCCTGTCTGTTACGAATTTATATATTGTTATTTCACGTTAATTTCTGGACGATTTGGAGAAAAAGGAAGTTACCCAACAACCATTACACTAACATCAACTATTACTAGTACTATTGCAATTTCGACATTACTGTTCCGTCATTACTCCATCGCGGCAAATGTGTCTACCTTGTTTCTCCTGCAGCGGCCTTCTTTAACGGCTCTGCGACGTTAGAGATCCCGTTCTTCATCAACTCCTACAGCAACTACAACGCCTTCTCCGTGAGCTTCTGGTACAAGCGGACTGGCGGCAGTCGGGCGACGCAGGGCCTCATCGACAACGGCGACTGTGAAACTGACCCGTCGATTATGATCACATCAACGCGATATTCGATCGGCGGCCGATTCGCCACGACAAGCGGCATGGTAGAGAAGACAGGCATCCGGGTATGGGTCATTTCACTATCTCTTTTCATGTTAAGGCATTAGTTATGATCGCACGAGTAGGCAACAGTTCACAAAGCGGTAACCATTACGTGTGAATGGGTTATCTGTTATCACGTACAGAACCGCAAGGGAAAACGTCGATGGAATGGATGAATCTGAAAGAAATACATATTAACGTACAATAATAACATTTGATAAATAAAAACAGGACACAATTGTACGTAATGTTTTGACAACTAAATCACGTCAGTTGAATTCGTTCTGTATACTGGATCAGGAAGGTATTTTGTGTCGTTCGACACGTATTTTGAATTCAAGTACATTTTATCGTACGAAGAAACCAAATAAATATACATCAATCTGATTTACAACATCGATATACAATAATACATGTGTCGTGTAAATCAGTTATCTCGATGTGTGTCTGAGCTTAGTGCCCAACCATATAGACATATTAGAAGCTGTCTTATTTTTACTGCTCTTATTACTAGTATTATTGTATATGACCAATGGTACTTCCTCTTCAACCAGCATTGCGTGACACATACAAAATAGCAGTGCTTTATTACAATTTACACATAGGAAGACTAAGATACAGATTAAAACTGGCGACAGTCAAGTCTTTCAGACATCAGCATGGAGTGTCCCCGGTAAATTATGATGACGTATGTCTAGTGCATTAGCCACATCTAACTGTCACGGCCGCGGTGATGTCAGTCTAACAGGGGTGTTGTTGTCGACAGGCGGCCAGGAACCGTTGGCACCACGTTGCACTGGTGTACGACGGACAGACAGTGGCCATGTACCTGGATGGACGAAGACATGTGTTGGGGTATCTTACTGGTAAGCGACATGATAATTATGATTACAATATCCGTCTAACGTTAAATGTAAGAACATTATCCAAAATAGGCTTACTTATCACAAAGATCTTAATCACCTGTTTCATTCAGCTCAGGCAGTTGTCCACTCAAAGTCATCCAAACAAATATTGTTTTAAATAGACTAGAATCATTATTGATCAACAACCATATTGCGAAATGTTGGGAGGTCTTGTACTGCGCGTTTAAGATGTGTTCTGACATACAAAACGATAACAAACGATATCCTGCCGGCCGTGTTATTTGCTAGTATATCTTCATGCCTGAACTCCTCGCGGATTCCTGTTGTAAATACAATACACTCTTATACTGCAGTTGGTTCTGTGACTAACTGACAACTCAATAGTGCCACCAATCTCCGTGGTGTGGAGCCACCGTGTGCGCCGTAAGCTTCACATCGAATGTGTCTACGCTCCACTTCCTAGTGTTGTATAATATAAAGTAAAAGTGTTCATTTAATTTATATTCAGATTCTATACGTTGCAAAGTATGTCTATTGTCATCCTGAATTCCACCCGTTCGTCTGCAGGGACCGTGGCCCAGAGACGCTGCCCCATGGTCATCGGACACTCGTCGGTGGCTGTAAGCTATTTCACCGGATATGTCGACAACGTAGGCACATTTTTATTTCATCGGGATAATGGTTCTTGAAAGTATGGGAAGTTCGGTGTATTGGTTTGTTTCTTTAGTAGACATGCCTTGCACGAATGTGCTTCAGACTGGCAGCATCTCGTCTGCAATGTTATAAAACTTAAGTTAATGAGTAGCCTCGGTTACCCAGGCTCCGTGAGGTGGTAGCATTTTTAAGCCCCTCAACTCTGTCTGGGAAAACTAATGCTCTGCATTTGTTAACCGCCAGGGCGGCCTTACCCCAGATTAGGGTAGAGACGCTGATTGGCTCTCAGGCCAACTATGAAATAAAAATTTAAATGTATTTAAATGTCTTCCATTGTTCTTTCAGTTGTGTTTCTACAAGTCAGCCTTGACGCAGCAGGAAGTGAAGTCGCAGTGCAAATGTTAACCATCGACAGCGGATTGACTAAATCAACACAGCAAGCGTGGACCAGTGCAATAGTGGACAAGTGGACACTGTGAACGCAGATAGTACAATTAGATAATGCCTATTTAATATTTAATGAACAATTATTTATAATATTTAAATAACATATTTATTTCTGTCAACTCTTTAAAGAATAAAGGTTCACCATACTGTTGACACAAGTGTTTGTTTACTGTTTTATGCTATATCATGTCATTATCTTCAGTTTGACGTTATTCAGAACTGTAACACAGCCACTTTTAAAACGATGTCTTAAATGTAGATAATTATATAATATTTATCGTTTTGTAGACGTTCTCTCTTTAATTTAGTTTATTGACAACGTTTGAGGTCAGATAATTACAAAGTAATGTGGATAGCAAAAACTGACGTGGCCTTAAAGATATTTTTGTGAGATGAAAATTTTGAGTTTCAAGCACTTTATGACTGAGAGTGAACGAATGGAGAGAAAGTAGCGGGGACAGATCTGTATAAAGGTGATCTGGGCGGGACAGTGAGACTGAGTATGGGGGACATTAGGTGTCTTATAAGAGAAGTGGAGTGGACATGTTGTTGAGGACAACAGAGGGCGGCAATTGTCGCAAATGAAGGAGACAAGTTGTCGGAAGGAACAGCGTGTGACGTGCAACTGTGATACAGCATTTGTTAGACAGGCGTGTTAATAATTGACAATTGGCGCAAATCACAACGAATTGTGTAATCAGCCTGATTTTCACAGTTTTAACAGAGCTACTCCATCCGATCTGGGGTTCTTCAACACACAGCGCCCTCGGGCGGATGGGATCAAAACGTTAAACAGATATGGTACTAAACGACGAGATGTCCGAGACTGAGCTAGGTCTGTGTGCGTTTGGTCCCATCGGGGGAAAGCCCCAGCTCCTATCTAATAACTCTGGTTTTAATATTTTTTGTTCCATTAGTTTAAAATCCATAACATATTCAATAGTGCTACAGCTTTGTCTCTGTCTCTGTCTCTGTCTCTGTCTCTGTCTCTGTCTCTGTCTCTGTCTCTGTCTCTGTCTCTGTCTCTGTCTCTGTCTCTGTCTCTGTCTCTGTCTCTGTCTCTCTGTCTCTCTGTCTCTCTGTCTCTCTGTCTCTCTGTCTCTCTGTCTCTCTGTCTCTCTGTCTCTCTGTCTCTCTGTCTCTCTGTCTCTCTGTCTCTCTGTCTCTCTGTCTCTCTGTCTCTCTGTCTCTCTGTCTCTCTGTCTCTCTGTCTCCCTGTCTCCCTGTCTCCCTGTCTCCCTGTCTCCCTGTCTCCCTGTCTCCCTGTCTCCCTGTCTCCCTGTCTCCCTGTCTCCCTGTCTCCCTGTCTCCCTGTCTCTCTGTCTCTCTGTCTCTCTGTCTCTCTGTCTCCCTGTCTCCCTGTCTCCCTGTCTCCCTGTCTCCCTGTCTCCCTGTCTCCCTGTCTCCCTGTCTCCCTGTCTCCCTGTCTCCCTGTCTCCCTGTCTCTCTGTCTCTCTGTCTCTCTCTGTATATATATATATATATATATATATATATATATATATCTCTTTCTGTGTATCTCTCTCTCTCTATATATATATATATATATATATATATATATATATATGTATGTACACTCACACACACACTCTCTCTCTCACATACAGTTACTCTCTCTCTCACACACATACACTCACACACACACACACACACACACACACACACACACACACACACACACACACACACACACACACACACACAATGTACGCACGCACGCACGCACACACACACACACACACACACACACACACACCACACCACACACACACACACACACACACACACACACACACACACACACACACACACACACACACACACACACACACACCCGCACTGTGTAGCATCATTTGATGATAGTAGGTGTCGTCTTCGTTTGTGATATCTTGGGTCTTGTGAATTTGTGAGTTATGTATAATATAAAGTATTAGAATAATAATAATAACCCATTCTGTACTATCCATCAATTTAGCGCGATCCTACTGGGTGCCTTTTTCTTACGCCCTCTTATTGGGCGTCAACTTGTGACGCGGTTCTATTGGGCGACTACATCTGGCAGGGTCCTATTGGGCGCTTCTATCTTACACCCTTCTATTAGTTGCCTATTCTGGCATTGCTCTATTGGGCGCCTACTTCTGGCACTGCCCTGTCGTGCGCCTACCTGTAGAACTGCCCCATTGAGTGCCTATTTCTGGCACTGCCCTATTGGGCGCCTACCTCTAGAACTGCCCCATTGAGTGCCTACTTCTGGCACTGCCCTATTGGGCGCCTACCTCTAGAATTGTCCCATTGAGTGCCTACTTCTGGCGCTGACCTATTGGGCGCCTACTTCTGGCACTGCCCTATTGAGAGGCTACTTCTGGCACTGTCCTATTGGGCGCCTACTTCTGGCATTGCCCTATTGGGCGCCTACTTCTGGCACTACACTGTTGGGCGCCTATTTCCGGTACAGCCCTATTGGGTGCCTACCTTTTATACTTTTGATATTTTGGCACAGTTCTTTTTGTGTCAACTTCTGGCATTGTCCTATTATGCGTCTGTTTCTGTTGTCAACTTCTGGCATTGTCCTAGTATGCGTCTGTTTCTGGTGTCAACTTCTGGCATTGTCATATTAGGCGTCTGTTTCTGGTTACAACTTCTGGCATTGTCCTATTAGGCGTCTGTTCCTGGTGTCCACTTCTGGCATTGTCCTATTAGTACTTTTTATTTACTTTCCTATTCACAGGTAGTAAACACCACAATGCTATTCTGATATGGTAACTGTCCATATCTTAATTAACTAGGTTTTAAAGTAACTTTTTCATTTAAGTAACTCTGGACACACGTATTGTTCACGTTGACATAGCACGCAGAAGGGATGTAGGCGACATAACGAGTGTCACTGGTAATGATGTGGTGTGGTTAGTGGGACCAGGAGACCGCCTGACCCCGATACATGTGGTCGACTGGTAGACATAATGGGTGGGTCACGTCGACAGATGATTAAATGTACCGACAGGTCGGGTAATGGGTCATCAATAGATAATGATCTAATACGTGTTTAATTGAGATTTAGTGGCCATTACAAATGGTGCATTCATTTATTGGCGCGCTCTCGGCAATATTTAGGAATATTCTAACATATATTCTAACAAATTAACCAAAATAACAGTATTCTGACTAATAGTACATACTATGAATAAGCTATTTAATTAACCACCGCCTCGCGCATGGAACATATTCCGATAGAGTGGAAGACAAGTCGACGGAGGGACGGGGGAGGCAGGCAGGCAGGCAGGCAGGCAGGCAGGCAGGCAGGCAGGCAGGCAGGCAGGCAGGCAGGCAGGCAGGCAGGCAGGCAGGCAGGCAGGCAGGCAGGCAGGCAGGCAGGCAGGCAGGCAGGCAGGCAGGCAGGCAGGCAGGCAGGCAGGCAGGCAGGCAGGCAGGCAGGCAGGCAGGCAGGCAGGCAGGCAGGCAGGCAGGCAGGCAGGCAGGCAGGCAGGCAGGCAGGCAGGCAGGCAGGCAGGCAGGCAGGCAGGCAGGCAGGCAGGCAGGCAGGCAGGCAGGCAGGCAGGCAGGCAGGCAGGCAGCAGGCAGGCAGCAGGCAGGCAGGCAGGCAGGAGGACAGGCAGGCAGGCAAGGCAGGGACGGAGGCAGGCAGGCAGGCAGACAGGCAGACAGACAGACAGACAGACAGGCAAGGCGGGAGGTAGGGAAGGAAGGAAGGAAGGAAGGAAGGAGGGAGTGAGGAATGGAGGGAGGGAACGAGATATGGGTTGGGAGAGACGAAAAAAGGGAGATAAGGGGCGAAGGGACGGAGGGACGGAGGGACGGAGGGACGGAGGGACGGAGGGACGGAGGGACGGAGAGACGGAGAGAGTAGGGAGGGATGGAGTGAAGGACAGGTATGGGGAGGGGAGAGAGAGAGAGAGAGAGAGAGAGAGAGAGAGAGAGAGAGAGAGAGAGAGAGAGAGAGAGAGAAGAGAGAGAGAGAGAGAGAGAAAAGAGATAGAGAGAGATTGACATGATGATGGAATGAGGAAGAGAGGGATGGAAGGGGGGACGGCAGGGGAGAAAGAGAGAGAGAGAGAGAAAGAGAGAGAGAATGAGAGAAAGACAGAAAAGAGAGAGAGAAAGAGAGAGAGAGAGAGAAAGAGAGAAAGAGAGAAGGAAGAGAGAGAGAGAGAGAAGAGATAGAGGAGGACAGTGACGGACATACACTATACATTTGTTATGTATATATATATATATATATATATATATATATATATATATATATATATATATATATATATATCATAGCGCAAAGATTAATACTTATATAAATCAAGTAGGTCATGTTGGAATCGATTCGACGTTCGCAATCTATGAAGATTGTATAGAATATGTCATCTGCAAAACCACGCTGTTATAAGGAAATACTAATTATGTTCCGTGTATCGTTATATCAATGCTCGTTGTCCGGCGGCAGTCAGACCCGGATGTCGTCAGACCCGGATGTAATCTAACTGCTTCGGGCACTTCTGCTGAGGTTCAGCTGCTTTATATGTGGGCGCCTGTTGTGAATGTATACACAGCCATGTACATTATAATAGTTAATAGATACGCTGGTAGCCGTATAATGGTGTAATTATTTCATTCCAACAACAGAAATCAACTCGTTCTATACGCCAGTGCTGGAGAAATTCAGCATCCTCTGCCAATAAACAATGAACATTCTTTACCAGAGGGAACCTTTAATATCAATTTGCACACAAGTAATAGTGAATAAATGCATGAAAAATAGCTGTAAACATCCCCTGGATCAATCCACAACCTCTCATGTTCTTTTCAATGTCACTGACAAGGGAGCTAGCGCCAGAATGTGTCTCTTTTATAGAAGAATTACATTTCCGCGGTTTTTCTATGTAACCTCTGCAGCCTCTCCTTTATAACACTATCCATGGCCTAGCCACCCGAGTTGTGACTACACTTGGCGGCAGCTATGACAAATGCCACCACAGGGTAAACAAGGGGAGGTGACCTTTAGGCTCTCCCCAGCCTAAAGAAAAAAGTCAGTAGCCCTGCCGGTTACACACGCACGCACGCACGCACGCACGCACGCACGCACGCACGAATAATGCACACACACACACACACATATATATATACATATATATATATATATATATATATATATATATATATATATAATCGTTTATATCAAAATAATGTTATCTAATGCTGCATTAGTTTTATTATAGTTTATACGATGTACGATGCTATAACAGTATTGTGAGCGTGGGATGAGGTTAAGGGCCTACCCGATGTACCGTCCATGTGTTTATGGTCCCTACATAACGCAGTTGCTGTCAATAACGGGATTTCAGAAATGGTTGTGTTAAGCACGTTTCCCTGTATACGTGCTTCTTCATAGCGAGCGACTACAGCAGCGCACAACATAATACAGCAGTACACAGCAACACACAGCAGCACACAACATAATATAGCAGTACACAGCAGCACACAGCAGCACACAACATAATACAGCAGTACACAGCAACACACAGCAGCACACAACATAATACAGCAGTACACAGCAACACACAGCAGCACACAACATAATACAGCAGTACACAGCAGCACACAGCAGCATACAACGTAATACAGCAGTACACAGCACACACAGCAGCACACAACATAATACAGCAGTACACAGCAACACACAGCAGCACACAACATAATACAGCAGTACACAGCAGCACACAGCAGCATACAACGTAATACAGCAGTACACAGCAGCACACAGCAGCATACAACGTAATACAGCAGCACACAGCAGCACACAACATAATACAGCAGTACACAGCAACACACAGCAGCATACAACGTAATACAGCAGTACACAGCAGCATACAACGTAATACAGCAGCACACAGCAGCACACAACATAATACAGCAGTACACAGCAACACACAGCAGCATACAACATAATACAGCAGTACACAGCAGCACACAGCAGCATACAACGTAATACAGCAGTACACAGCAGCACACAGCAGCACACAACATAATACAGCAGTACACAGCAGCACACAGCAGCACACAACATAATACAGCAGTACACAGCAGCACACAGCAGCACACAACATAATACAGCAGTACACAGCAGCACACAGCAGCACACAACATAATACAGCAGTACACAGCAGCACACAGCAGCACACAACATAATACAGCAGTACACAGCAGCACACAGCAGCACACAACATAATACAGCAGTACACAGCAGCACACAGCAGCATACAACATAATACAGCAGTACACAGCAGCACACAGCAGCACACAACATAATACAGCAGCACACAGCAGCACACAACATAATACAGCAGTACACAGCAGCACACAGCAGCACACAACATAATACAGCAGTACACAGCAGCACACAGCAGCATACAACATAATACAGCAGTACACAGCAGCACACAGCAGCACACAACATAATACAGCAGTACACAGCAGCACACAGCAGCATACAACATAATACAGCAGTACACAGCAACACACAGCAGCACACAACATAATACAGCAGTACACAGCAGCACACAGCAGCATACAACGTAATACAGCAGTACACAGCAGCACACAGCAGCACACAACATAATACAGCAACACACAGCAGCACACAACATAATACTAGCAGTACACAGCAGCACACAGCAGCACACAACATAATACAGCAGTACACAGCAGCACACAGCAGCACACAACATAATACAGCAGTACACAGCAGCACACAGCAGCATACAACGTAATACAGCAGTACACAGCAGCACACAGCAGCACACAACATAATACAGCAGCACACAGCAGCACACAACATAATACAGCAGTACACAGCAGCACACAGCAGCACACAACATAATACAGCAGTACACAGCAGCACACAGCAGCACACAACATAATACAGCAGTACACAGCAGCACACAGCAGCACACAGCAGCACACAACATAATACAGCAGTACACAGCAGCACACAGCAGCACACAACATAATACAGC
Organism: Ridgeia piscesae; assembly: GCA_025642075.2. Classification (NCBI taxonomy): domain Eukaryota; kingdom Metazoa; phylum Annelida; class Polychaeta; order Sabellida; family Siboglinidae; genus Ridgeia; species Ridgeia piscesae. The sequence goes on from JAODUO010001009.1 coordinate 110,829, forward strand.
AGTACACAGCAGCACACAGCAGCACACAACTAATACAGCAGTACACAGCAGCACACAGCAGCACACAACATAATACAGCAGTACACAGCAGCACACAGCAGCATACAACGTAATACAGCAGTACACAGCAACACACATCAACACACAGCAGCAGCACAATAGCACACAGCAGCACACAACATAATACAGCAGTACACAGCAGCACACAGCAGCATACAACGTAATACAGCAGTACACAGCAACACACATCAACACACAGCAGCAGCACAATAGCACACAGCAGCACACAACATAATACAGCAGTACACAGCAGCACACATCAACACACAGCAACAGCACAATAGCACACAGCAGCACACAGCAGCACACATCAACACACAGCAGCACACAGCAACACAGAGCAACACACAGCAGCACACAATAGCACACATCAGCACACATCAGTACACAGCAGCACACAGCAACACACAGCAGCATACAGCAGCACACAATAGCAACAGCAGCACACAGCAGTATGATATTAAAACAAACAGAGCTGTATTTTAAACCCACCCCGCCACTCCTCCCCCCCCCCATTGTGAAACAGTTTACATTGTGTACGGCATAAATAAAATATAAATTATCAATAATATTCTATGCTACTTTTATTTTACAGACCTCACATTATCCAAGCCGTCTCGCGGAAGTTGGCATGACCTGACGTGCGGAGTGTAGTCGTGAGTAGGCTAATGAGGGTGTACACCCGGGCCGTATACAGTAGCGAGTGTAATCTCGACCAGTCAGCGCCACAACACTTGGCCCGGGGCCATCGCTGGCCGCGCATGCTCCGTCAGACCCGCCTGTCAAAACATACTTTAATGTATCTGCCGGTCGCCACTCGGTCGTGTTTCGTTGTTTACTCATACACTACAGGTAGGTGTGGGTTTGTTATTCCTGTCCGTCGTCACAGATCCCTGTGACTTCGTGATTCTTCGTTACCCAGCCGCCTGTGTAGAGGTACTCATCGAAGTCGTAAAACTGGGTCGTCCAGCCAACATGAAACAGGGAAGTTACATTGTAAGGATGTACGTATGTTCTATACAAGGGCTACTAATATGACTGCCTATGGTAGATGCTAGGCGGTCCTATACGAGAACACTTCGTTCCTGTGGCAGGGTTTCTTATGAGGGTGTGTTTAAAGGGCACGCTGCCACACAACCGTGTTTTTAGACGGGTGCGTTTCGCAACACTGGCTTGGCGCTGACAGGTGTCGTTACACGGTCTAGTTAGCACGCACACGGAGCCGCGCGGCCTTGCCTCGGCCCAGTTGTGTGCGTGCTCTCTGACGGCGTACATAACGTCATTGCAGAGCTATACAGCACGCGACCCGCGGGGGGCTATTTCGGGAGAGCGCACGCGCTGCAGCGCGGCATTCAGTTGTGTCTCGGGTATACTTGCTTGTAATCAGTGTGGTATGCTTGGCGATTGCGGTGTAGCGCTTACCAATGTAGAATTGCAGATAGCGTATGACGGAACATGTGCACGTCAGACACAGTGCTATCGTGCGTTACTTCATACTTGTGTCATCCTCTTACTGGCTTAGTCGTTCCTACAAGAAATGGGTCGTTTTATTCGCCCACCGCTGAAAGAAAAACCAGTGCAGCAGCAGAATCCGTTCTTCCGTTTATAATAT
>JAODUO010001009.1:115000-125000 GCA_025642075.2 Ridgeia piscesae
GCCATGCCCACAATCAATTCCGAAACATTTGGATGGTGGTGGACGGAGGACCAATAATTGCCACCCTGATTCATAGAGCCACACAGTACAGAAGGTATAAGGATGCCTGTGCAAGATTTTCCATCCCAGTCCTACCCTTTCGCAAAGAAATGTTTCGTCATGCAAATAGGAATAAGTTAGACATTTTCCACATCTGTAGCTGGCTACAGCCTAAGAGGTGACAGGATAACGAAAATGTCATGATTTTCAATGTGCGCGATGGCTAATTAAGGATTAAAAATAATTGTTGTCCGGTTACTAGACTAGGGCCAAATTGCATTTTATTTCTTGGCATCACTGTCGGCAAAGGTGAGTTGACCATGATTTCCATTTTCTTTTTTCTTCCTGTCATTTTTCTGCCATTGTGTTCTCTATCAAGAGTCTCCAATTCCTTCTACCTCTTGCTCTTTTTTCTCCATTCTTCTCCCACTCTTTCTATGTCTCCTTATGCAATCCTCCATCGCAATTTCAGTCTTCCTCAACCCTTTTTCCCCTCCACGTTCTGAGTATATGGTCTCTTTGCCAGTTTTCATCTCCCATTCTCTCCACATGACCAGCCCATTTCAACCTATCACTCACCAATTTCTTCTTAAAACTTTATTTCACTCCAACCTCCATTCTTCTGTGATCTCTTGATTCTCGAGATTCTTTTGACCAGGTTGTTTCCACAAATCTGGACCTTCTCCTGTTATTTCTGTTAATGCCATCGTCTCTAATGCATTCATGTATGCCGTGGTAACACACGAGCAGAGCACATTGCCTTGAAGTTTACCGTCATTATAACAAAAGCAAATTATCGAGACGATTTTGCACAGGGTAATTGAAATTTCCTATGGTGAATTTTTCAATTGTAATAAGCAGCAACGTCACATATTGTGAAGTTACTGGTTGATCGCCAACGCATCATCATCTCTGGTATGGTAGGAATGTTTAATTAATGTGTCGTCAGAGTAAGTGACTACATGTTGGTATTTGTCATGTTTTTGTCAGTAGGGTTGGGAGATCTGGCATAACGAATATGGTGGCCGGCTGTAAGCGGATATTATTTAAGTGCTATGGGTTCATGTCACTTTAATAATGTGTCGTTCCTCTCTTACTTTCTAACTTTGATGCCTTTTGTGAGTGGTTTGCTGAACTGCCAGCTACATTGGTTAGTCAACTTGGTTGTCATGTCGGTATTCATGTTAAGCGAGTTGGGTTTGAAGTATATATATATATATATATATATATATATATATATATATATATATATATATATATATACCCTCTCTCCTCTCCACCTTTCCCCTTTCTCCCCTCTTTCCCCTCTCTTCCCTCTCTCCCTCTCTCCCCTCCCTCTCTCCCCTCTCTCTCCCCTCTCTCCCCTCTCTCCCCTCTCTCCCCTCTCTCCCCTCTCTCCCCTCTCTCCCCTCTCTCCCTCTCTTCCCTCTCTCCCCTCTCTCCCCTCTCTCCCCTCTCCCTTCTCTCCCTCTCTCCCTCTCCCTCTCTCCCCTCTCTCCCCTCTCTCCCATCTCTCCTGTAGGGGAGAGGAGAGATGAGAGAGGAGGGAGGAGGGAGGAGGGAGGAGGGAGGAGGGAGGAGGGAGGAGGGAGGAGAGAGGAGAGAGGAGAGAGGAGAGAGGAGAGAGGAGAGTTGGAGAGGGCAGTGGGAGGGAGATAGAGAGGAGAGGGGACACAGGGGAGAGGGGAGAGCAGAGAGGAGAAGGGAGAGAGCGAGCGAGTGAGCGAGCGAGCCAGTCAGTCAGTCAGTGATCACACAATACGTGTGCGCTCGTATGTGTGCGCATTTGCCTGTATGTGTGTCTTGATGCAATAGTTATGGTAACTTAACATGCCTTCCTTAGTAGACCATGTCTTCAGTAAAAGATCATAACTTCAGTCATAGACCAACTTCTGTAATGGTGTTCTTCTTCGCAGCAGATGATACCTTCAGTACTAGATACGCCATAGTCTACGCCCCCAACAAGACTTGCCTGTGGTAGGCCATGTCGTCCCTCTCTGACGGAGCATTGTGTGCAGCCATTGTTCCATCGAACAATGCACCGACTCAAGCTGTCAACCCATTCACTGGGCGCCCTCGGCTAACCTCGACATAACGTCTTCTTTTCTCCACAGTTCACGTATTTGTGTTCAGTTTTTATTCTAATTATAGCTATGAAATGCAAATAGGCTTGTGGTTACGTCTACAGTGCAGCCAGTAGCCTGAGCGAGCGCGGAGAGGATGGCGGTGCATGCCGTGGTTTGTTCAGTCTAAGTCGTCTCTGTGGATACGTCATGTCACACACGGTAGCACCGATGTCTGTGGACCAATTCTGATTTCTGCAAACTAGCAAACAATGATGGATTATTTGAAGACGACCTGAAACATGAACATCGCAGGCAACAGCAGGAATGTGGTAAATACCGTGTTCGCTTTGACTACTTGACTGTGACGACTGGCGCTGCCCTGCAAATTGTAGTGTGTAACTAAAGACATATGGTTGCATGCTTGCAAGGTTATAAATATTATGGCAGTATCCTTTTGTTCAAAATGGTGCAAAACCTAGCAGAAATAAAATAAAATCGCATCGTCATACTATTGATGATGAACATCGCATAACATTTGATTTGTTCCCATGCAAACATGCATTGCATACAATCAGATCGACGGACATTAGTAGTATCCGCTTAGTATCACCACCAGACTACGGGCGCGGACCATTAGAGCGGTCGTGTGACCTCTTTTTATACCACTTTTGCCAATTAGTTGGATATATTTGAGCAATGCTGACAACACGCTCCCATTTCGGCCTCAGTTGGTACAATGGGAGGTCTTTGGTGAACCTCAATGGTGTGGGTACATTTGGAGACTATTGGTGAACCTCAATGATGTGGGTACATTTGGAGAGTATTGGTGAACCTCAATGGTGTGGGTACATTTGGAGAGTATTGGTGAACCTCAGTGATGCGGGTACATTTGGAGAGTATTGGTGAACCTCAATGGTGTGGGTACATTTGGAGAGTATTGATGAACCTCAATGGTGTTGGTACATTTGGAGACTATTGGTGAACCTCAATGGTGTGGGTACATTTTGAGAGTATTGGTGAACCTCAGTGATGGGGGTACTTTTTATACCACTTTTGCCAATTAGTTGGATATATTTGAGCAATGCTGACAACACGCTCCCATTTCGGCCTCAATTGGTACAATGGGAGGTCTTTGGTGAACCTCAATGGTGTGGGTACATTTGGAGACTATTGGTGAACCTCAATGATGTGGGTACATTTTGAGAGTATTGGTGAACCTCAGTGATGTGGGTACATTTGGAGAGTATTGGTGAACCTCAATGGTGTGGGTACATTTGGAGAGTATTGGTGAACCTCAATGGTGTGGGTACATTTGGAGAGTATTGGTGAACCTCAATGGTGTGGGTACATTTGGAGAGTATTGGTGAACCTCAGTGATGGAGGTACATTTGGAGAGTATTGGTGAACCTCAATGGTGTGGGTACATTTGGAGAGTATTGATGAACCTCAATGGTGTGGGTACATTTGGAGAGTATTGGTGAACTTCAGTGGTGTGGGTACATTTGGAGAGTATTGGTGAACCTCAATGGTGTGGTACATTTGGAGACTATTGATGAACCTCAATGGTGTGGGTACATTTGGAGAGTATTGGTGAACCTCAATGGTATGGGTACATTTGGGGGCTCTTGGTGAACCTCAATGGTATGGGTACATTTGGGGACTATTGGTGAACCTCAATGGTGTGGGTACATTTGGAGACTTTTGGTGAACCTCAATGGTGTCGGTACATTTGGAGACTATTGGTGAACCTCAATGGTGTGGGTACATTTGGAGAGTATTGGTGAACCTCAGTGGTGTGGGTACATTTGGAGAGTATTGGTGAACCTCAATGGTGTGGGTACATTTGGAGACTATTGGTGAACCTCAGTGGTGTGGGTACATTTGGAGACTATTGATGAACCTCAATGGTATGGGTACATTTGGAGACTATTGGTGAACCTCAGTGGTGTGGGTACATTTGGAGACTATTGGTGAACCTCAATGGTGTGGGTACATTTGGGGACTATTGGTGAACCTCAATGGTATGGGTACATTTGGAGACTATTGGTGAACCTCAATGGTGTGGGTACATTTGGGGACTATTGGTGAACCTCAATGGTGTGGGTACATTTGGGGACTATTGGTGAACCTCAATGGTGTGGGTACATTTGGGGACTATTGGTGAACCTGAATGGTATGGGTACATTTGGAGACTATTGGTGAACCTCAGTGGTGTGGGTACATTTGGAGACTATTGATGAACCTCAATGGTGTGGGTATATTTGGAGAGTATTGGTGAATCTCAATGGTGTCGGTACAGTTGGGGTGTATTGGTGAACCCCAATGATGTCGGTACAATTGGAGAGTATTGGTGAACCTCAGTGATGTGGGTATAGTTGAAGAATATTCGTGCTTCTCAATGGTGTGGGTACAGTTGGAGAGTATTGGTGAAACTCAATTATGTGGGTACTACTCAATGTTTATAAACTGTTTCTTTTACTATGCGTGTGTTATTATGTTGATGAGCTAAACAATAAATTTTACTTCACTACAAAACAGAAGGTGCAAGGTGCAGTTCGAAGTTTTGGCAGACCTCAGGGACTGCTCACATTAACTCTAGTTCGAATGAACCTTAACGCATATCACCAAAACAGGCGGCGCATTGTTTGCATTCTTGCAGACAGCGAGTCTTTGTTTGTACAACAATGGCTTAGCTCTTTATCGTCTCGCTTTGTTATCGTCTCCGCTCGATAGACGGGTGTGCACGCTAGTTTTCAATCTCAAAATCCCCCTATCCCATGACACCAATCGTTTTGTCTGTGTGTGAGGGAGTGGGCGTAGCTGTGTTTGTGTTTGTGTTTGTGTTTGTGTTTGTGTTTGTGTTTGTGTTTGTGTTTGTGTTTGTGTTTGTGTTTGTGTTTGTGTTTGTGTTTGTGTTTGTGTTTGTGTTTGTGTTTGTGTTTGTGTTTGTGTTTGTGTTTGTGTTTGTTTTGTGTTTGTGTTTGTGTTTGTGTTTGTGTTTGTGTTTGTGTTTGTGTTTGTGTTTGTGTTTGTGTTTGTGTTTGTGTTTGTGTTGTGTTTGTGTTTGTGTTTGTGTTTGTGTTTGTGTTTGTGTTTGTGTTTGTGTTTGTGTTTGTGTTTGTGTTTGTGTTTGTGTTTGTGTTTGTGTTTGTGTTTGTGTTTGTGTTTGTGTGCTTGTGTGCGTGTGCGTGTGGTGTCGTGTGCGTGTGCGTGTGCGTGTGCGTGTGCGTGTGCGTGTGCGTGTGCGTGTGCGTGTGCGTGTGCGTGTGCGTGTGCGTGTGCGTGTGCGTGTGCGTGTGCGTGTTCGTGTTCGTGTTCGTGTGCGTGTGCGTGTGCGTGTGCGTGTGCGTGTGCGTGTGCGTGTGCGTGTGCGTGTGCGTGTGTGAGGGAGTGGGCGTGTTTGTGTGTGGGGGGCGTAACGATGTATGCTGATGTGCGTTTGTTAGGTCAAATACAAACTACCTGGAGACATAGGTTTATCAAGTAGAGTACTTCGAAATACTTGTCTACCATGTCAAATACAAGTAAAAGGTTAAGTACAATTCATTCGTATTGGTCAACAATTACCTTTTTTGTTTATGAGCCTTTTAATGTGTATTTAAAAATACGCAATATCTTATAGTGGTTATTATCAGAATGGTCACACAATTGTGTAGTTCCTACAGACAAAAAGGTACAGAAATATTGTTTAGTATTGCTTTGAACTGTAGATAAATAATCCAGTCGTGTAACTGAAATGTATGTGAAATGTCCCTGTAGTGTACTATCTGATGTTTTGATACGTACAATTGACCAAGTGCAAATACTGGCATTACTACGACATTTATTAGTTATAATCATTTCGCCAGATGGCGAAACCTGTATTTGTTATTGTTATCATACTCAATAGGTGGCGCAATCTATTTGAATAAAAGCTGTTGTAGTAATTCAGAGCTATTAGATAGGATCTGAGGAAGATACCTCAACGTGTCACAACTAATTTTATGGTAAGAGATGGTGGGTGACGTCGATACTATCCAAATTGCTTTGGATTATTAGAATTGTGTATATATACAATGCGCCTAAGCATGTTGCGTTGCCTTGAACTGGTCACCACCAACATTGGTTGATGCGTCGTCGAGTCGCACGGCTTCTGGTGACATCCACAAGGAGCTGTCTACATTCTACAACCATACATGTTTGTTCCTGTCAGTGGCGTAGGGACCCTGGGCAGGGGTGCACTCGCACCCAAGCGCTGGGTCGCGCAGATGTCGAATTGGCAGTCATCGTAATCACCAAGCAGATAATGGTAAACTACAAAATGTACCATTCTGTCCGTCAAGTGTGGCAATCACATTTTGGGTTTTTAAATAACGGCTTGTGTTCATGCTGCCTGTCATAAACCACAATGTTTTTATATCTATTGGCACCACTGAAACGGTATTGATGGTTTTATATTTTCAACTGTTGTGAATAGCGAAATGAAGCCAGAAGCATTATGTCATATTGAAACGGCTGTCCAAAACCCGTTGAAATGGCAATATAGAAACTTTCATAGATATTGACAATGATGTCAATCACGTAGAACTACTCGACGGGTGGTTAATGGGTCTGAATAAATCACAAGAAACGAAGGTGTGCGGAGCAGTTGTTTCGAAACATCAAGAGGTCTGACTTCTTCTGTTCTTGTACGATATCCTAGGAAGGATTCGCTGTGACCAAAGACAGTCAAAGCATGTTCAATCCACGTCGCCTCCCGCGGAGCTTTGTGCCAAACGAATGAGGATGTTCGTTCGTTCGTTTGTTCCGAGAACGGCTTGATTGCAGAAAATATGTTTCGGAGGCTTAGAATTTAGATGAATGTATGTCGACTGAGAAGGAATTGTTGCACGTAATGAACCAGCTCCACTATAGAATGGTTATAATATTTAACAGAGCACCAAATGTGGCTTTCCGATAGACTGACACAGGGTACTTCTGTGATAGAGGGTACTTGGAAGGTGTGCGCCATGGTAGGACTAGTCGATCTTCCCTCCCCCTCCCTCCCTCCCTCCTCCCTCCCTCCCTCCCTCCCTCCCTCCTCCTCCCTCCTCCCTCCCTCCCTCTCTCTCTCTCTTCTTCCTCTCCCTTCTTCTCCTCTCGCTACGTTTCGCTCTGTCTGTCTGTCTGTCTGTCTGTCTGTCTGTCTGTCTGTCTGTCTCGCCCCCCCGCCCGCCCGCCCGCCCGCCCGCCCGCCCACACACACACACACACACACACACACACACACACACACACACACACACACATACACATATATATATATATATATACATATACATTGGCGTGAGGTACTTCCGGATGACCCCCTTCGAGAACGGTATTGTTTGTTCTCCACAGGAAACTAAATGTATATCTGATGCTACAAGGTAGAATACCAATTAGAATACCAATAATTGTCTACCACGCCCTGCTGACTAGGCGGTGGTAGATTAACCTCGACTAATTGCCTAAGATCCCGCTATACTGCGTAAATATTTATCACATCCAGACGCATTAGTGTGTGTTTGTATAGACAGAGTACGAGGACATCGTGTTGGTTGCAATACACCAGATGTTTGAAAATAGATCAAGTCCTTTTACAGCATAATTGTTTTGCTTGTATTATTATGCAGTTCGCTTCAATAACGGAATACTTTAAAGTTGCAATTTAGTTAACTACCATTTGAGATACTTTTAGAAATTGTGTGTACACCGTGAACACCATGTGTTAGCTCATAGCTTCACTCGTAAATCTTTTCGTTCGTTCGTTCGTTCGTTCGTTCGTTCGTTCGTTCGTTCGTTCGTTCGTTCGTTCGTTCGTTCGTTCGTTCGTTCGTTCGTTCGTTCGTTCGTTCGTTCGTTCGTTCGTTCGTTCGTTCGTTCGTTCGTTCGTTCGTTCGTTCGTTCGTTCGTTCGTTCGTTCGTTCGTTCGTTCGTTCGTTCGTTCGTTCGTTCGTTCGTTCGTTCGTTCGTTCGTTCGTTCGTTCGTTCGTTCGTTCGTTCGTTCGTTCGTTCGTTCGTCCGTCCGTCCGTTCGTCCGTCCGTCCGTCCGTCCGTCCGTGCGTGCGTGCGTGCGTCCGTCCGTCCGCCCGCCGCCCGCCCGCACGCACGCACGCACGCACGCACGCACGCAAACACACACACACACACACACGAACGAAGTCTCACACGTTGCACCTTCTGACTGTGTCGTTGGCGTGGGCTTGCAGGGTGCCTGTGGTATCCCCGAAGTTGCGGTGAGGTCGTGTGGCAGAGACCTCATGGGCGCGAGGTTGGGCCGCGCTTTGTTCTTCCCCCAGAAGCGAGGATACGATGTGCAGTGCCCCGGGACCGCCAACGGACAACCAGGCAACTATCGATGTTCCCCCGGCAAAGATGAGGTGCGAATTCACAGAGACGTTAATAACCACATCCTCTCCAAGCAGACAAAGTTTCAGCGTATAATATAAATTTGTTTAGCATCTGAGTCTACTTAAAGTAAAATGCTCACAATTGTGTTTTCTAAATGTTCATCGCCTGTGTTGTTAAATAAACTTGGCTTATACATAAGTATTGAAGGAGGGAGGGAGGGAGGGAGGGAGGGAGGGAGGGAGGGAGGGAGGGAGGGAGGGAGGGAGGGAGGGAGGGAGGGAGGGAGGGAGGGAGGGAGGGAGGGAGGGAGGGAGGAGGAGGGAGGGAGGGAGGGAGGAGGGAGGGAGGAGGAGGGAGGGAGGAGGGAGGGAGGGAGGGAGGGAGGAGGGAGGGAGGAGGGAGGGAGGGAGGGAGGGAGGGAGGGAGGGAGGGAGGGAGGGAGGGAGGGAGGGAGGGAGAGATGAGAGGGGGAGAAAGGACTGAGAGGGAGAAGGAAGGGACGGAGAAAGAGAGGGAGTAGGAATGATGGCGGAGTGAGACTGACTGACGGATGGGGGGATGGAGGGAGTGAGGGGACAGAGATGGGGAGTGTGACCCAGAGGTTGGTAGTCTAGGCTCTGCCATACAGGCCCGTAAAAATGTTGAGGTAAACGCAATTTGTCTTTTGATCTGTATTCTACACGCCATGTCTTTCAACACTTCAGGAGGTGCTTTTTGAAAATCCGTTGCATAAGGCCACTGGAACGTGAAATCCAAAATGGCTGCCGCTGAGCAGGTTTTCACTTATAACTTTGGATCTAGAAGGGCTAGATAGCCAAACTTGGCATAAATTCCGCCTAAAATTTACAGTCCCGACCTATCCATTTTACGATTTGACGCCATATTCGAACACTAGGTAGAGGGCGACGTAGACAGATGCACAGTCAACAGACAGTCAGACAGATGGGCTTAGGAATAATAATTCAATTCAGATAATACAAGTGCATGTTTTGTGTGTCTCCAGCCTGTCCCCGACACGCCGAGTGACACTTCGAGTCATCGCAAACTGCTACGCAACGGAAAGCTCGCACTCGCTCGATGCGAAACCATATCTATTGCGTCCGTGGTTATCGAAGACACTCCTACGGAAACCTCTGAACTTGGCCAAGGCTCATATACAGACGCTTCCGAACATGGCCGAGATTCAGACACGGCCGCTTACGAACATGGCCGACACTCGAATGCGAGTACATCGGAACATATCCTTAACTCGGTTACGAGCGTTTCCCAAAGTAACCGAGAATCTGATAAAACCATTACGGAATATGACCAAAATGTGGTTATGAATGTTAACGAACATGACCGAGACACAGTATCGAACGTTTCCGAACAGAACCGAGACGCGGATACGGACAATGCCGAACCCGACCGAGACGCGCTTTCGGATACACCCGAATTTCATGAAAGCACAGTTAAGAGCAACGCTGGACCCAATGTAGAGACAGAACCGGATGTAATTTCTTCGAACACCAGTGAAGTTACAGAGAACGCCGTCACATACAGAG
>JAODUO010001009.1:127500-147500 GCA_025642075.2 Ridgeia piscesae
TCAAAAATGGCAGAAGTCAACGATAGAGAGGTCCGCAAATTAAATACTTGACATTTTGAATGGCGGCCATTTTTTACTAATGGCCGCGCACAGTACGCTATTTTTTGCACGCATCCGCGCGACTAAAACTAGCAAATCGCAACCGTCAGTCAACGTCATTACAGTTAATGAATTTAAAATACCTTAGTAGTGTCATCAGTTATAATTATTGTTATCGATATATCTTGTGTCGCCACTGTTGTGCTACGGTACTGATCATATTGTGTATTTGTTGTTGTACATGTTTTTATCATCGCCATTTGATGTTGTTCACCTGTTATTGTTGGTTTTGTTTGTGAAATCTTCGCACCACGATACACGTCGCGATGTGTGACCCTACGTCACATTACGTCACCTTGACTGCGAACGTCACGATATTGTTGTTGCCTGTTGTTTGCGTAATCTCCCTCGGTCGTGATTTTCTCGCCCAGCGACACTAGAGCTTGGAATACACTGTTATATATCGATTTTGTTTTACGCCTGCTGTTTACGTGACACCGGTCACATGTTTATTTCCCTTTCACTCACGCTTTAGGACAGGCGACACGTCAACATGTCAGATTACAAGTCTTTTCAGATAAAGAAACATATTCACCTGATTATGCAAAATGAATTTATTTTATCCAAAGCTTGGAAATTTATTGTTAATGCTACATGTACAGCTGAATAATTGGATGTGTTTAACCAATACTAGTATGTCTGAACTAGAATATTGAATTAAATCTCTGAGACGGAAATCGTCTTTCAGCTACCTTGGGTCGAGCTTCGAGAGCGGCGTGGTCAGTATCTTCATGCAGTACGCTGCCGGTGGGTCACTCGACAGTATCCTGCGTAAGTTCGGACCACTGGGGGAGTCGATCTCAGCCCGCTACACGCTACAGCTGCTCAACGCTGTCGCCTACCTCCACGACTTGCACATAGTTCACCGGTGAGGACTAACAACATCACCACTGGCGCTGTGCATACTGTTGAACCTGTATTTTTATGCGGGTTTGAAATCAGTTTTTTAGTACTTAAAATTAATATTCCAAACATATTATTTACCAGCTGACAATACGTTTGAATCATCCATTACTATGTAAAACTCATAATAAAAATTAACGAAAAGAGCAAGACATGCAACATTTCCTTGAGTCCCTTCCGTCCCAAAAGCGCATGTCCGGAAGAGCAGATGGTACAAGTCGATCAACTGCGTTGTCTCGCCTAATCACAATATGGTGATGCCCTAGTCATCATGACATAGTCGTACGTTTACTTTGCATCTCGAGAGTATACACCGCAAAAACATACATATACCGTACATCGCATACAACATACGGTAACATCGTGTGCCGTACAGTCAGTCATATGATACAGAGTTAAGCCGGGGGACATTTTCACCAAGATAAAGAGCTCTTAAGGAATATTCATCCTTACACAAAATGTCTTCAAAATGCAAATATCAATTGACGTATTACTGAGGACACTATTCCCATGACACACCAGTGACAACATCCCGTTAGTGTGTCATGGTATTGACAGTTTTTTGGTATTCAAGATCACTGTTAAGGATCATAACAGATTTTAAAGATAAAATTGGGTTTAAGAGCTCTTAACAATGTTAGTGAAATGGGCCCCTATCACCACATTCACTCTGTTCAATCTTCAGCCCTGCCTATTCGTTGTTTTTGTTTAAAAAGTAGGGCGGGTGTTCATTGGGATTCTATTTATTTGATGTTATGTTCTTAAGGCTATTATAATGTTTTTGAAGATATATCCGCCATTTTTATTTGATTTACTCTATGAAGCATGTGACAACGTTCGCAATTTAATTTGTAAATTGCCACTGTGCAACATGTTCAGTTAGTAAAACAATTCATAACTTTTTAACTCAGTTGTTAAACGCCCAACTGTATAACCATGTGTGATCACAATATATGATGCAGTTTGGCTTTTACTCAACACGTACATTTATAATATACGTTTCTGCACGCAGGGATATAAAAAGTGGCAATATAATGTTGACGCCAGATGGTGTCATCAAACTAATAGACTTCGGCTGCGCGAAGAAGATCATAATGCGGATGAGTAGACTGGGCAGCATGCAGAAGTCGTTCACCGGGACGCCATATTGGATGGCACCGGAAGTGATCAAAGAAAGTGGACATGGGCGGAAGTCGGACATATGGTGCGTAGTTCAATAACATTGGCATGCCATATTAAATTGTACACACATCCAAACTAGTATGATGACATCTATCCGATAAAAAGCATCAGTATGGTTTGTTTCATATTGCGTTTTCGTGAGTATTTAATTCATAAGTTATCAACATGCCGCTGTTTCAACCATATCACGAATATCAAAATAGGTTTAAGATGAAATGTGACATGATGACACCTTAGTAACTTGTTTTTGTATACGGAACTAATAAGCTTGAGACGAAGGCTATTTCTCTGGCTATAATGTTTCGTATAAGCCATATTGACTCGGGTTCCGTGGAGTGATACCACACACAAAGCGCGGTCGGTGGTCAAGCGTTTGGACTGGACTGTCGATCAAAAGAATCGGGATTCGAATCCGGTGAAGACAGCAGTTTCGAAACGTGGGAATTTATGTTCATCTCACATTTCCTGAAGACATATATTGTAAGCCGTTGGTCATTTCTGATTGGTGTCTCCCATGCAAGTGACAAGTGTAGCAAATTCGCTCATCCTAAAGAAGGGCATTCTTAATCCAACAGCTAGCGCAGTATCTCAGTAGGAAATCGCTGAGTAAGTACTTGTCCAGATCCAGTTAAAACGGGTTTAGGCTTATAATGTTTTATAGGTTGAATGACGGTGCACTATGCGTCCGTATTTAGTATTGCTATTGAAAGACTAACCCATGTTGACTATATATATATATATATATATATATATATATATATATATATATATATATATATATATATATATATATATATATAGTTGTTTCATAAATTATTACACGATATCTGCATCACGATGACGTAAATAAATTGTTCTGTCGATTACGACAGAAAGATTTATTTATGTCTGGATGGGGTCATCGCGTACAAATGTTTGCCACAATGACAAAGCATTAGTAGCATTCTTTCATCACATCATCTCGTTGCCACAATTAACAACACGCGTGGCCACTGTGGTAGATCAATCTCGGTCACGACCAGGCCAGCTGCATTTAAAACAGATAAATGTGAACTGGGCAGAAATATTTTATGTCGTTGCAGTGTTTTTCAGCACACCTTCATATTGCAAAAGTGACTTTCAGGTTATTGCCGACTAATAATTATATATTATCAATACAGTATGCATGTTCCAAGTATCGAAGATAGTTTATAGCCGGCCCAGAATGGGACGAAGTACTATGGTTTTTTTCTTCAGAATTCATTAACGGCACTAGCTTTGTTTACTGCCGAGTATTGCACGCCAATGTTGTGCCGTGATGCCACACACTGACGTCATGCAGGATCAACAACAGTCTCGACTGGTGCCTGGATGCCATCCGATCGCCACCAACTGTCATGCCACTAGTTGTTACTGGAATAACGCCTCTTGACATTCGGCGAAACGAACAATGCCTCCCGTCTCATCCACACACCATGGATACGACGACACCTGGGCGAAAACGTCTGCGGTCTCGACACCCCCTCTACGACCATATACGACACATCATCAGGGACGCGGCCTGGAGGAGGACAGTTGGTGGTGGGACACGCCTTGTAGTAGACTGAGCGCGTTCATCCATGTCCCAGTCGGAAACGAACTGCATACGGCAGGTTGACGCTTCGCGTGCGCTAGATGGGGCTAGACCCATCAGCCTCGTGCGAGTGCAATGCAAGGAGGCAGACGGCAGCCTTCAACACCACCGAGGGAGTCCACTACACAAATGCAGGGGCGACCTGATCAGGCTATTCGAGTCAACACGCGCCTATTTCAGTGTGACACGCTGTAGCGCTTACATTTTTCCGGCTTTAGAAACGTTCCGATTAACGTTTCTGCACATGCGCGATATATGTAAAATCATCAATGTGCAGCGAAAAGACAAAGCATTTATGGTATAAATATTACGGGTTGTTCGTTAGGATGTATATAACCTCTCAGCAAAGTTATTTGTCGCAAATTAACACGAGGAAAACAAGTTTTGAGGCATATTTTGATAGCAAGCGTAAATCACGTGACTCTAGTGCGCCATAATCCGTGACAGTGATTTATAAAAAACGTAATATTTTCTTGCATTGAACGACATTTTAAGAAACTCTTCACAGTAATCATCACAGGAAAGTTAACGAACAGCTCGTGGCATTTATACCGAAAATGCTTTGTTGTTTCGCTGGACATTGATGTTTTTACATTTATTGCGCATGCGCAGAAACGTCAACCGGAACGTTTTTAACGCCCGGAAAAATGTAAGCGCGACAACGTCATGAACCCGCTGAATCTTATGCAAGCAGACGGAAAAAAAGTGTGCACATATTAACCCAATTAGGTGCATTGTCGACGTGTTTGTCTAGACGTGTTCTCTACGTGCCATGTGTGTACCGGCTGTGTTTGTTTCAGGAGTCTTGGCTGCACTGTGTTTGAGATGTTGGTCGGGGCGCCCCCTTGGTAAGTTCATTGGCTGCTGATGTGCCCGATTTTGTTACGAGTGAATGTGTCACTGCTACGCTAGATAAACGCCGATAGACGGAAGGTTATTCACACTTTGACAATAAATACGCACTCTTTTGTTGAACTGACTGAACCTGGGAGTAATAAACACTAAACACGATACAGCGAAATATTGGATGTAAAAACTAATGATGATTCAGAATTTAAGAGCAACTAAACAAGATCGAATTACCAATTGCAGTCGTAGGACCTTTTAAAGCTTTCTCGGCTGCTGCGCTAACTCAGGTGAAACTCGTTCCATGCCAGCACTTATGTCACAGGGAAATATGCTTTGACATGTGAATATTATTTACACGATAAAATGTAAAGTATTAGTATGATTTGTAGTATTTAATTGTTATGTATTGCTTCTCCTACGTGGCTCTTTCGCATGTCATTCTGTCTGTAGCACGCTTCTGTAAGCTGATCAGGAAATCTGCGATGGACCACAGATCGAGGCAATCCGGGGAATAGATGATAATTTTTATATTGAAAATTATGATTTTGGTACCTTCCAGGTATGTTGACTATTGTTTGTTTATTTATGCTCAGGGGAGACAAGGAACCCGTGGCGGCCATCTATGCCATCGGGAGTGACGACGTCGACATCCCCTGTCTGCCTCGATCCTACTCAGAACCGGCCAGGGATTTCGTTCAGCAATGTCTCGTCAGGTATGTAGATCGTGTCTTGCTGCAATCCTTCCGTCCGCCCATCCACGGGTGATCGCACAGTCCGTGAAAACATCTCCCTAAACGCATGGATGGACGGATGGTGGTTGGATTGGCGCCGAGCATCACGGGAGGAAATCAATTGCGAAATCGCACAGCGGCGCCATCTGTCGAATGGAATATATACTAATACATATTAAATTAAATTAAATATAATGTAAAATAGCTATATGTAAATATATTATATTAAAATAAAAAATATTGTATAATAATTAAGATACATTCTAAAATATTAAGACAATTACAGAAAATAATTATGATATATTAAAAGGTAAACCGTTAACATTATTACGCATTTGAAAGTAAAAAGGAAATAATATTAAATTCAATTAAGTACATACATAAATTAATTAATTAATTCGTAAAATACATGCTCGCTAATATTAGAACTAACTAGATGCACCCTCGTGAAGTTTTCGAGTTTCTTACATGAGGCCTATCAGAGGTGATAGGCTGATAGCCGTATTTAGATCAGACAGGAGACTCGCCCCGACTGAACGCATCCCATATATCTTCAGACATAGACGAATCCGGTGTATCAATGTTTACGACTTACAATGCGCAGCATAGCACCCGCTTGTGCTACATTTTGTAGTAAATATTTAAAAACTCCCAAAGGTAAAGGTACGTCTGCGTAATATATACGCCTTAAATTGTATAGACGTTTATGACGATCGGTTTTATTTCCAATGGCAGTCACTCTTTCGATTCATTCATACACCGGGTGGTTAAAATACAAAACGGCGACTGACACCGGCGATAATCTCCGCAGCATCCAGTCTGATAATCCGTTGCAAAATCTGGGGATCTCGGATTAGCGGGATACCGTTAACGTCGAACCCTGCAAAGGCAAGACAAGTTGCAGCCTCTGTGCTAGGTGATTTAGTAGAAAACACGTGACGCAATTGTCGAAGCTACAGAACTAATGCACCAGGTGGCGCCGTTACGCGACGCGGGCTTCGTGCCGTCAACAGCCAGCGTCCCGTTACCTCGTTACGCCGCATTAGTTTATGTTTTATTCATTATATCCTGCGTTTGTTAACACACGTTGTAGATATGCCTTATATTAGTAACAGTTGGAGTAAAAAATAATTCAAAGATGAACTGAAACGGAAATAAACAGCACGCGCGCCTAAAGAGCACGAGTACGTCGCACTCATAGGCCTGAGTTGCACATCAGCGCCTTTTAATAATAATAATAATAATAATAATAATAATAATAATAATAATAATAATAATAATAATAATAATAATATATTTATTTATTTATTTGGTATAGCGCCACATCCATAATCGTTCGTGGCGCTTCACAACATATTACAATTTAACGACGTTAAATAAAATAACGTTTATTTAACGATCATATAGGTTTCCCATTGATTATCATGGCTGTCGAAATCAACACAGTTGGCATAATAATAAATAAATACAATAAACTAGCAGATGTGGTGACAACATGGTGATAACAATACCAATTACTGCCGGCGGCGACAATGTTCAGACTTGCCACGCCTTGCTGCGGACACCTCGTTGCGGCGCGAAGTAACGCCCTGCATATAGCACAAGCGTACGTCGTGGGAATGTCAACTTGACCATAAGTGTTAATATATAAACATGCACTCGTAATATGTAATTAGTGTAATTAAGGCGCGAAGGTACCTTGCGCAATCCTCTCCCTGCCTTCTGGCGGAAACAAGGGTCCTCCATTTTGCCGTGTCTGCTTTGCAGCCCGACCCCAGTTCATATGCAGCCGCGTGAATTCTCATTCTACTGAAAAAATTGCACTGGCTCGCTGTGCTATATCGCATTATTTTCAAGGTTTGTGCAATAGCCTACCAAGCCCTCACATCAACACAACCGGCATATGTGAATTCAATGTTCGCTCCAGAAAAATTCCAGACAGCTACTATCAGTCAGTTGTAACCGTCTCTACATTCCTCGGGTGAAAACGAAAGCTGGAACCCGAGCTTTCTCTGTTGCCGCACCAACTCTGTGGAATTCGCTTTCTACCAGAAGGAAATAGTATAGTTCCGCCGGCTTCTAAAAACCTCTCTCTTTAAAGCTGCCTGTCCCCCTTAGATTCATAACACCTTCATCCGCCCGTCGACGACTCGCGCATTGTTATAAGATTACGAGATTGCTTAATCCCTTGGTTTTGGCGCGCCACTGAGCTCAATCTTCGAGGATATTAGCGCATAAGAAGTCATCATTATTATTATTACACTTTTCCTCCAGGTGTTTTGGTGTCGTTCACGCTTTCTTTTTTCAAACCGGAAACTAACTATGTAAGTGCTCTGTCGACACTGCTGGTATGTTTCTTTCTTACGAGTATGTTGTTCATACTGTCTTGTCTGGAAATTCAGAGCAGTTGTTTGTTTGAATTTTTGTGGCTAGAATATTTCCATTATATTTCGTGAAGAATGTACTCGGACAAATATCTACGACAAAGACACTCATTCATACAGCTGAGCGAACTGGAAGATCGTATAGCGTGACTCAACTTGCCCTAGGTTCGAAACGGCGGCGCATGAATTGAACACCGGTTTCCTCGATCGATGAGAGTCGGATACTCTAACCACTTCGCCACTGCGCTCCACGTAATTGTGGTACGATGCTCTCTCCAGATTTGTGTAGATGGTCGATAACGGCTTTGTTCGAAACTGTCAAATGCACAAGAATAGGATGCAACCCATAGTGGCCGCTACAACAGCTCTAAGATTACACGTCGTGATTTCAATGGGATTATCGGTGATGGTGTCAAGGGAAGTGGGCGACACTTAACTAAGCCAATATGTTTATAATTGTATTACCAGATTGCGCCGAGTTCACAATCGATCCGCACACGCGGCGCCCTTGGCGAGCCTCAACGCATCAACCGCAATCGCTGTTGTCAGAATTCTTCTGTGGGCATTCTCCTGTGTTGTGAGGAGGTCTGTGTTGATACCGCCAGCGCCGTAACAATTGCCAGAAAGGAAAGGATTCTGAGCCAGGGGATCGGAGTTTGGCGGTGTTTATTTCGACCGTTTGGCATTTTCATCCACTCGGAAGCGACGCTATAAGCTATTGGTCCTTTAAGTGGTGTTCATGTCATGAGAACTGAAAGGTCTCTGGCGAGGAAATATAGACGACCTCTTTCGTGGACATACTGAGCTGGGATTTCATTCTGTGAACTCCAATTGGCGATAATGTCTGAAAATGGACCCTGCCAAGTATTAGTAATAGAAGTTAGATTGTGTCCATGCTGTTTCTTATGCTGCGTCAGTGTGTTTCTCTTCACCAGAACATACGTTTGTTAGAGCGATATAACCCAATCCGTCTACCAATCACCTACTTCTAATGCTCCGCGTCGGGAGAAAGTAACGACAAACATGTTGGATACTCTGCTTGTTCGACTCCTATGATCTCTTCCCCCCCCCTCGACTGGCCCGGACGCTGATCTGGTCACGGACAAACAAATCTCCCTCACGACTGGTCCGGACGCTGATCTGGTCACGGACAAACAAATCGCCCCCACGACTGGTCCGGACGCTGATCTGGTCACGGACAAACAAATCTCCCCACGACTGGTCCGGACGCTGATCTGGTCACGGACAAACAAATCTCCCCCACGACTGGTCCGGACGCTGATCTGGTCACGGACAAACAAATCTCCCTCACGACTGGTCCGGACGCTGATCTGGTCACGGACAAACAAATCGCCCCCACGACTGGTCCGGACGCTGATCTGGTCACGGACAAACAAATCTCCCCCACGACTGGCCCATACACTGATCTGGTCACAGACAAACAAATCTCCCCCACGACTGGTCCGGACGCTGATCTGGTCACGGACAAACAAATCTCCCCCACGACTGGTCCGGACACTGATCTGGTCACGGACAAACAAATCTCTCCCACGACTGGTCCGGACACTGATCTGGTCACAGACAAACAAATCTCCCCCACGACTGGTCCGGACGCTGATCTGGTCACGGACAAACAAATCTCCCCACGACTGGTCCGGACACTGATCTGGTCACGGACAAACAAATCTCCCCCACGACTGGTCCGGACACTGATCTCGTCGCGGACAAACAAATCTCCCCCACGACTGGTCCGGACGCTGATCTGGTCACGGACAAACAAATCTCTCCCACGACTGGTCCGGACACTGATCTGGTCACGACAAACAATCTCCCCCCGACTGGTCCGGACGCTGATCTGGTCACGGACAAACAAATCTCTCCCACGACTGGTCCGGACGCTGATCTGGTCACGGACAAACAAATCTCTCCCACGACTGGTCCGGACGCTGATCTGGTAACGGAAACACAAATCTCCCCCACGACTGGTCCGGACGCTGATCTGGTCACGGACAAACAAATCTCCCCCACGACTTGTCCGGACGCTGATCTGGTCACGGACAAACAAAACCCACAAGTTACACAAATTAACCTTCAACATTGGATACCTTACATCCTATGCCATAGCCTTCACATAGAATGGACAATCGGCTTCTAGCGTATCTTCCGACATAGATAAACAGTTTAGGGTGAGTAAAATTGACCAAATGTCGAAACAGCAATACGCACATCCGAATTCAGTTTCGTTTTCTGAACAGACGGATGCACTAACGCTAGATACCTCCCCGTGTGTAACGATATCGCGTCACGTGATCATAATGTGTGATGTGAGCATTAGATCATTGACGCAGACACAAGAAAGGATGACACATCATGAAATGCAATATTGGTTGTATTCCTCATTAGATTATTATCATTCGTCATGGATTTGCGAAACTAACTTGCGGCAATTGATAAACGATGACGGTTAGCCGTTTCAACCGTAGATTGTATCAATGAGTCACTTTCTATCGGGCCGCGGAAGTGATCACTGCTGGCATCGCTCCAAATGTTGGCCGTATTTACGTCCGCCTTAATGCTATATTGTCGGTTGTCTAGGTGGCCGAATCGATCAGCTAATGGAAACGAACCGATAATTGTCGAACGTCTGTCACGACTGTTTTGTCGCGTTGAATTGAGACGTGCGAATAACGCATATCCGGTCAACACCCGTCTAATAACATCGTGGGACTAAGTGAGCGCTTCCTATAGGCCACGTCATCCTGAGGTCCAGACAGTTTAATGCCCAGACTGTAGAAAGTAACAAGGGCGATTATTTATATCGTAAAACTTGGTTTGCTATTTGTTAGCTTCGTATACTAGACTACAACTTGCACCAGCAAAATTGTCAAACCAGTTTTATAATCGTAAACACATTTTAGAAGCCTTTGTTGATTACTACCAGTAAAATGTGAACTTTGTTGCAAAGGTTTTTGTTTGTTATTGAACATACACCAGAGAGCCATTTCTCACCCTCTCAACGGTTTGAACAGACGTTTTTTTCACATGCTATCCATTTTCATGCCATGATAACTAGCACGGGTCTCTCTCTATACACCAGTGGTCCGTTAAGCAGTGACACTGCAGTGGGATCTATCTAACATCGAGATGGTCCGTTTGCTACAGCATTTGTAACGACCGGATTTTTATCAATCGCATCACCTGTATTTTATAATAAAGAGCTTAGATAACTGAATAGAAAGGTGATCGACATGCATACAGATGGAATATTTACACATAGATTGTCAAGTCATGGCCGATAATACTTATCTTTGGATTATCGCGGGCTCTTTAGAATGTTTGTAGCAGTGCAATGTGCATAGCGTGTTGTTGATATTAATTTAAAATTTGTAATAGTTTTAATTGCTTTTTCATTGTTTTCATTTACTTAATCAAACAGTATTCGTTTACCAACAACAAAACTGTGTTGGAGCAGGAACTGATCACATCAGTGATCAGGGCTGATCACGTCAAATGTTATTTTATTTGTGTATACATAACGTATATTGCCTTATTGAAGACTATGTAGTATGTGCACAAGACTATGTAGTATGTGCACAAGACTATGTAGTGTGTGCACAAGACTATGTAGTATGTGCACACGACTATGTAGTTTCAATATGTAGTATGTGACAGACTATTGTTATTGCACAAGATATGTATATGTGCAACATGTGTTTGCACAAGACTATTAGTATGTGCACAAGACTATTATTTCAAGATATGTAGTATGTGCACAAGACTATTAGTATGTCCAGATTTAGTGTGCACAAGACTATTAGTATGTGCACAAGACTATGTAAGTATGTAGCACAGACTATTAGTTGTCACAAGACTATGTAGATGTGCCAAGACTAGTGTTGTCACAAGACTGTATATGTCAAAGACTATGTAGTATGTGCACAAGACTATGTAGTATGTGCACAAGATATGTAGTATGTGCAAAGACTATTAGTATGTGCACAAGACTATAGTATGTGCACAAGACTATGTAGTGTGTGCACAAGACTATGTAGTATGTGCACAAGACTATGTAGTATGTGCACAAGACTATGTAGTATGTGCACAAGACTATGTAGTATGTGCACAAGACTATGTAGTGTGTGCACAAGACTATGTAGTATGTGCACAAGACTATGTAGTATGTGCACAAGACTATGTAGTATGTGCACAAGACTATGTAGTGTGTGCACAAGACTATGTAGTTGTGCACAAGACTATGTAGTATGTGCACAAGACTATGTAGTTGTGCACAAGACTATGTAGTATGTGCACAAGACTATGTAGTATGTGCACAAGACTATGTAGTATGTGCACAAGACTATGTAGTATGTGCACAAGACTATGTAGTATGTGCACAAGACTATGTAGTATGTGCACAAGACTATGTAGTATGTGCACAAGACTATGTAGTTGTACAAGACTATGTGTATGTCACAAGACTATGTAGTATGTGCACAAGACTATGTAGTATGTGCACAAGACTATGTAGTATGTGCACAAGACTATGTAGTATGTGCACAAGACTATGTAGTATGTGCACAAGACTATTAGTATGCACAAGACTATTAGTTGTGCACAAGACTATGTAGTATGTGCACAAGACTATGTAGTATGTGCACAAGACTATGTAGTATGTGCACAAGACTATGTAGTATGTGCACAAGACTATGTAGTTGTGCACAAGACTATAGTATGTGCACAAGACTATGTAGTTGTGCACAAGACTATGTAGTTGTGCACAAGACTATGTAGTATGTGCACAAGACTATGTAGTATGTGCACAAGACTATGTAGTGTGTGCACAAGACTATGTAGTATGTGCACAAGACTATGTAGTATGTGCACAAGACTATGTAGTATGTGCACAAGACTATGTAGTATGTGCACAAGACTATTAGTATGTGCACAAGACTATGTAGTTGTGCACAAGACTATGTAGTATGTGCACAAGACTATGTAGTATGTGCACAAGACTATGTAGTATGTGCACAAGACTATGTAGTATGTGCACAAGACTATGTAGTATGTGCACAAGACTATGTAGTATGTGCACAAGACTATGTAGTGTGTGCACAAGACTATGTAGTATGTGCACAAGACTATGTAGTATGTGCACAAGACTATGTAGTATGTGCACAAGACTATGTAGTATGTGCACAAGACTATGTAGTATGTGCACAAGACTATGTAGTATGTGCACAAGACTATGTAGTATGTGCACAAGACTATGTAGTATGTGCACAAGACTATGTAGTATGTGCACAAGACTATGTAGTATGTGCACAAGACTATGTAGTATGTGCACAAGACTATGTAGTATGTGCACAAGACTATGTAGTATGTGCACAAGACTATGTAGTATGTGCACAAGACTATGTAGTATGTGCACAAGACTATGTAGTATGTGCACAAGACTATGTAGTATGTGCACAAGACTATGTAGTTGTGCACAAGACTATGTAGTATGTGCACAAGACTATGTAGTATGTGCACAAGACTATGTAGTATGTGCACAAGACTATGTAGTATGTGCACAAGACTATGTAGTATGTGCACAAGACTATGTAGTATGTGCACAAGACTATGTAGTATGTGCACAAGACTATGTAGTATGTGCACAAGACTATGTAGTTGTGCACAAGACTATGTAGTATGTGCACAAGACTATGTAGTATGTGCACAAGACTATGTAGTATGTGCACAAGACTATGTAGTATGTGCACAAGACTATGTAGTAGTGTGCACAAGACTATGTAGTATGTGCACAAGACTATGTAGTATGTGCACAAGACTATGTAGTATGTGACGACTATGTAGTTGTGCACAAGACTATGTAGTATGTGCACAAGACTATGTAGTTGTGCACAAGACTATGTAGTATGTGCACAAGACTATGTAGTATGTGCACAAGACTATGTAGTATGTGCACAAGACTATGTAGTATGTGCACAAGACTATGTAGTATGTGCACAAGACTATGTAGTATGTGCACAAGACTATGTAGTATGTGCACAAGACTATGTAGTATGTGCACAAGACTATGTAGTATGTGCACAAGACTATGTAGTATGTGCACAAGACTATGTAGTATGTGCACAAGACTATGTAGTAGTGTGCACAAGACTATGTAACAGCATGAGTTGTGCACAAGACTATGTAGTATGTGCACAAGACTATGTAGTATGTGCACAGAAAGTACTATGTAGTATGTGCACAAGACTATGTAGTGTGTGCACAAGACTATGTAGTGTGTGCACAAGACTATGTAGTATGTGCACAAGACTATGTAGTGATGTGCACAAGACTATGTAGTGTGTGCACAAGACTAGGGTAGTATGTGCACAAGACTTATGTCACAAGATATGTAGTGCACAAGACTATGTAGAATATGTGCACAAGACTATGTAGTATGTGCACAAGACTATGTAGTATGTGCACAAGACTATGTAGTGTGTGCACAAGACTATGTAGTATGTGCACAAGACTATGTAGTTGTGCACAAGACTATGTAGTATGTGACAAGACTATGTAGTATGTGCACAAGACTATGTAGTTGTGCCAAGACTATGTAGTATGTGCACAAGACTATGTAGTATGTGCACAAGACTATGTAGTATGTGCACAAGACTATGTAGTATGTGCACAAGACTATGTAGTATGTGCACAAGACTATGTAGTATGTGCACAAGACTATGTAGTATGTGCACAAGACTATGTAGTATGTGCACAAGACTATGTAGTATGTGCACAAGACTATGTAGTATGTGCACAAGACTATGTAGTATGTCACAAGACTATTAGTATGTGCACAAGACTATGTAGTGTGTGCACAAGACTATGTAGTATGTGCACAAGACTATGTAGTATGTGCACAAGACTATGTAGTATGTGCACAAGACTATGTAGTATGTGCACAAGACTATGTAGTATGTGCACAAGACTATGTAGTATGTGCACAAGACTATGTAGTGTGTGCACAAGACTATGTAGTATGTGCACAAGACTATGTAGTATGTGCACAAGACTATGTAGTATGTACACAAGACTATGTAGTATGTGCACAAGACTATATAGTATGTGCACAAGACTATGTAGTATGTGCACAAGACTATGTAAACTGTTACTTTTATATTAATCCTATGGGTGCATAACCCCAAATATGTCTGCTTACCTGCCCTTAAACAGTGTAAGTTATGTTAGTAGATAAAACACATGCAATTAGCTACAATAGTTGTAGCGAATTGCGTTTTTATTAACTATAGTAATCACTTCATTATTCGTGTGGTCGCGGGTTATCGTGAACTGAAGACTTGTTTGTCATTATGTTTCAGGGACAAGTTTAAGCGACCAAAAGCCTCGAAATTGTTGCAACACACCTTTGTCACTGAGCGACAACCGTGTCTGGCGGAAACGGAAAAAGTCACTGCAAACTTCGTCGAAGTGTCGCAGTAATACTCACGACCCTCTATTTGGAACCACCGTGTGACAAACGGCAGGACGTTTATCGCGGCACCAAGTCAGCCACGTTTGGTTCAGTAACGTAGGAACAACGGCGCTACAGTGACAGCCATATTGCCAGATATTTCCCAGTATTCAGTACGTCGTGTAGATGTCTACTGTCGAGACTCGACGTGTTTACCGCGGTGTATTCTGGGAGTTTTAATGATCACAATCGAGAGTCTTGCACACAAAAATGATAGAAATATCGTGCATATCATGAAATGTCTGTTACTTGTAATAGGTAAATTTGATCAATGCATTGTTTGTTGTATCTGTGTGTGTGTGTGTGTGTGTGTGTGCGTGCGTGCGTGCGTGCGTGCTTGCTTGCTTGCGTGCGTGCGTGCGTGCGTGCGTGCGTGCGTGTGTGTGTTTGTGCGTGCGTGCGTGCGTGCGTGTTTTTGTGTGTATATGTATTTCCGCGCTTATATTGTGCGCGTGTGTGTATGTTTGAGTATATGAAATAATTAAAACAAATTGTCGTGTGTCGTGACACGACTCATTTGCTTGACCAAATCAAGATCATCTGTTGGTAAGTTAACTGGCCAGCAGATCTTGGATGACATACTTGGATACCAGCTACTCCGTATTTATTTGAGGCCGGAGCATTACCATATCGATTCAACCAGGGTGTAAATTTGTTTAATGCAGAGAGTCAATAACAATTGACACTCGGTGTAAATAAAGCCGTAGATATTAATTTATGTGTCACTAGTTGTATGTCTTCCAACTTCCGGTGCGATGTGCTTCCGGTGCGATGTGCTTCCGGTGTGATGTGTCAGACTGCGCAGCGTTTGCACAATAATTGTGAAACAGCTGATCATTATTCTTCATATGACGTTAAAAGTATACTACGGCGCAGAGAAGATATATACTGAACCGGAAATTTGCATTGCTGGACGGCGCAAAGCTGCGCATTGTGATATATCGCGCCAGAAATCGGAAGTTAGGAAGGAGATATAAATGTTCCGTATTGCTTTTGTATATATTATTATTAGTTATATTTGCAATTGTTTGTTATTTTTCTGTAAACATAGCACTGCCAACATCTGAGTGATCAAGCACGGGCAACTAACTGCTTCGACAACCACAGTTTCACCAGTTGTTTATATTTGTATATATTGACGTTTGACGTTGACGTAATCAATCATATGTATGGGAAAAATAATATGCTTACTTACGTATGTAATGTCAACATTGTTGTTGGATAAGAATTTATATGGGCCTTCTGAAATGCATGATATGTATTGGCGTGGACCTGATATTATGTTATTAAATTATGACGAATTAGAAATAATGTTTCTTTCGCTTGTTTTAAGTATACTCGTCTTAGGACATCGGATGTCAGCAAATGCTGACACTATGAATAATGCCTTTTTATTATAGAAACCAAAGGTAGAAGTAGGCGGAAATGGTATATCCTGCAGTGGATGGAGAATATCTTGGTGAACACTTGAAAGAGGTCACACTGACACTGGTGGTCACGGTGTTATCTACCTTACTCACGCCGTGTTTATCATGGCTGCCTGGTGTACTGACTGAATAACATAGTAAGATATTCCGGAATAGTTTATTTCGACCTTTTTACCTTCCAATGTAATGACATTATGCCGCTGCACAGTTACTGATGACTAAACATCGTTGAAGTCGTAC
This sequence comes from Ridgeia piscesae, assembly GCA_025642075.2. NCBI lineage: Eukaryota > Metazoa > Annelida > Polychaeta > Sabellida > Siboglinidae > Ridgeia > Ridgeia piscesae. Next base: position 144,450 of record JAODUO010001009.1, read on the forward strand.
GATGCATCGAACCCTCTCTTGACACGTATACTATTTGACAGATTTATTCTATAGGACGTGTAAGTCTCGCGCGAGAAAACGAGGCTGGGGGCAGTTGGGGGCAGGAAGTCCATATTCTCCATGTTAACATGTACGACTTTGTTTTGTTTTTGGTTGTAATAATCGAACTGTTCCCAAATAGCGTATTACACTTATATTGTCCGAAGGATTATTACAAGCAGAATCAATGGAACACTTTGCCGGTGACAATGATCATGGAAATCATGAATTTTAATCGATTATTATGGTGGTTCCCATGGCATTAGCGGCAAGTACTTGTGTTTGGCGATCTTGACTAATAATGAAGAGTGCCATTTTTCGCGCAGTACAACCTGTTTGGGGCAAACGTATAAATGTGTTATGATTATGTGCATTTAGACAACTTGTCAGAAACAAGTGCTTATTGAAACCACAACGTACAGCAATGTCAAATGCAAATCCCTAAAAGACACATACGGCCTAAAATCGTGTATATTATCTGCACTACGTAAATCGCTATATGTCTATGATAGTGTGATAAACTCAATATTAAATCGGACATTTAAGATAAGAAAGGTATAACACAAGATATTTATGACCTGATTTTCCTAGTATTCATCAGTCGGAAGCTACAATTGTCATCCATCGTTAGAATATTATTCTTGTGTCCAGTCCCCAATCAGCTCCATTCGCGCGGAGTCTCGCCATCTATCGTGACTCAGGTCTCAGGTCTCAGGTCTCAGGTCTCAGGTCTCAGGTCTCAGGTCTCAGGTCTCAGGTCTCAGGTTGTTTACTCCAAACAGCCCAAACTTGGGCTAACGCAGGAGTTTGTAGTGCTTCTTGTGCGCATGCGTTTGGTTGTATGTATGTATGTATGTATGTATGTATGTTTGTTTGTTTGTTTGTTTGTTTGTTTGTTTGTTTGTTTGTTTGTTTGTTTGTTTGTTTGTTTGTTTGTTTGTTTGTTTGTTTGTTTGTTTGTTTGTTTGTTTGTTTGTTTGTTTGTTTGTTTGTTTGTTATAACTTGTTTGTTTGTTTTACAGGCAATTTAGGTGATTGGGTGTTGGGAAGGGGAGGTTCATTATTGCTGCTTGAAAAGCTATGGGATTTTCTATTGCAGTAATGTGTGGTGGGATCGTATTCCAGATGCGAATGGCACGGGGGTAAAAGGAGAACACTGCAGTGTTGATGCGGCACCTGGTGGCGATGTAATGGCCACGGTTTTTTGATGGTTTTAGTAGGCCCGGTGGTGGTGTGATGTTGATTATGTTATTTAAAATTTTGTAAAATGTCATTGCTTGTTTGATAATCCTGCGTCGCTCAAGAGTGGGCCATCCAATGGTGGCTATTAGGTCTGTTGTGGCTGTTTGGCGTCGATGGTTGTTTTTGACAAATCTGGCGGCACAGTGCGGTACCTTTTCAAGATGTTTAATTTGGGTAGTAGTGTGTGGATTCCATATAGGAGAGGCATATTCAAGTGTTGGTCGGACTAGCATGTTATATGCCGTTTCTTTTACATCAGGTTTGCATGGTCCGAGGGTTCGTTTGATCATACCTAAAACTTTTGATGATTTGGAAGCTATGTCAGTGATGTGATTCGCCCAGGTTAGTTTAGTATCTAATTTTATTCCAAGATATGGGTGGCTGGAGACTGTGGAGAGTGGCACACCACAAAGGGAATACGAATGTAGTCTGGGTATGGTTTTGTTTGTTATTGGGAGGTGCACACATTTGGGGATGTTAAACTCCATTTGCCATTTGTTGGACCATGTTTGTAGTTGGATCAGGTCGGATTGGAGGATGTTGTTATCGTGACCCACTTACAGGCCCTATTCATCTAAGACAGGCATCGGTGCAAATCCTCCCATTGAAACACCGACGATGTTAGTAATAAGCGGTCAATTACATGTGGCGGGTCGCTGTACTGGTGTTGTTGGCGATTGTGAGGAACTGTTGTCAGTGTAACGCGTGTCTACAAACGCAGACGGCTGAACAAACAGTTGATCGTATTCACGTGACGTCTCGCTATCAGCTCACTTCCGTTGTTTGACTTCCGGCGGAAGACATGCCGAACTCAGACACTGTGAAAATCGTCAACGACTTACAGTTGCTACTTTCCCGAAATTTGTGAAACTCGATGAAGGACACGGAATTTGCAAATTGCACGACAGTCCTATATCATGTGATCGTACAAATGTCGCAGTGCGACAGTGATCGTTCGTAGCGCAAGGGAGACAAAACAGGAAAGTTCGGTCAGTCACTGGATTTAGCGATCAATTCAAAAAGGCTTGGCGTCCCACTTTTGGTCCGCCCCCCGAGGTTAAGAAACGGTGATTCAAGGTAAAAATGTCATTGATTGATATGACAGTAGGACGAAGACTCATTATCAGCTATAAAATGCAACTATGACCATTCATTTGTGACCATGCACTAACTTTGCTTGTTATGCTTAACGACGATATCATAATAAGAGTTGTACATCACAACAAACAAAAAGGGACAATGGTATACACATTCAAATAGTTTATTGCGAAGAACCACATTGTTAACATCAATGCTGTTCCTTTGGATATTCTGTTTGCACTGCACACATACTTGGTACAAATTGACTATTAAACATTGGTATGTGTAAATAAATTTCTCACCTGTTATTTTTAATGAATTGGTTAAATGATGAACTGGATAATTCGGCAACAATCTGATTTGATGACACTGCATGCGCACTTATGCCAGCAATTTTGAATTATCTCTGTGTCATGGTCATGCGGCTGACCGACTAACGCTGATTAAATATTCATCGTCAAGACACAAAGGCCGAGTAATGTCAGCTGCGAGTTATACGTGGAATTGTAAGCTAAGTGGCCCAACATGGCGTAACCTAACACAAGACGTGACGTGTGAGGTTCACCTGGCTGAGCATTCATCGTCGTCATGCACAATACTTGATGGATTATAATTAATGCATATCAACCATCACGTCTCAGTGTGTAAGTAGATTTTGTACTAGTTCTATTAAAAGTAGTTTTCGCTTGA
>JAODUO010001009.1:155000-168263 GCA_025642075.2 Ridgeia piscesae
TGAATGAATGAATGAATGAAGATGAATGAATGAATGAATGAATGAATGAATGAATGAATGAATGAATGAATGAATGAATGAATGAATGAATGAATGAATGAATGAATGAATGAATGAATGAATGAATGAATGAATGAATGAATGAATGAATGAATGAATGAATGAATGAATGAATGAATGAATGAATGAATGAATGAATGAATGAATGAATGAATGAATGAATGAATGAATGAATGAATGAATGAATGAATGAATGAATGAATGAATGAATGAATGAATGAATGAATGAATGAATGAATGAATGAATGAATGAATGAATGAATGAATGAATGAATGAATGAATGAATGAATGAATGAATGAATGAATGAATGAATGAATGAATGAATGAATGAATGAATGAATGAATGAATGAATGAATGAATGAATGAATGAATGAATGAATGAATGAATGAATGAATGAATGAATGAATGAATGAATGAATGAATGAATGAATGAAGATGAATGAATGAATGAATGAATGAATGAATGAATGAATGAATGAATGAATGAATGGAATGAATGAATGAATGAATGAATGAATGAATGAATGAATGAATGAATGAATGAATGAATGAATGAATGAATGAATAATGAATGAATGAAATGAATGAATGAATGAATGAATGAATGAATGAATGAATGAATGAATGAATGAATGAATGAATGAATGAATGAATGAATGAATGAATGAATGAATGAATGAATGAATGAATGAATGAATGAATGAATGAATGAATGAATGAATGAATGAATGAATGAATGAATGAATGAATGAATGAATGAATGAATGAATGTGAATGAATGAATGAATGAATGAATGAATGAATGAATGAATGAATGAATGAATGAATGAATGAATGAATGAATGAATGAATGAATGAATGAATGAATGAATGAATGAATGAATGAATGAATGAATGAATGAATGAATGAATGATATAGTATGGTATAGAAGAGGTACGGCAGAATGCGAGTTGGAGGGATATGACAGCCAACGCCTGCTGTATACATGACCCATAGAATATAACAAGACCCACTGTTCATTTTAATATTATGACACTGTATCCATTGTATTGGTTGTAGACACTTGTATAATTTGATTTATTTTTTACATAAACTATTGTATGAACATTGCTTATTTAATCCATTTATTCTATTGCATCACAAGAAAAACGTTAATTGTAAAGTCGACTTCCATATAATTAATGTGTGCGCGTGTGTCTGTTTCTTTATTTCTAATCATTATGTGCTATTACTTAACTGTGAAGTCAGTCTGTGGGTGGTATCACGAACATTTTGTATTTATTAAGTAATATTATCGTTATTACATCGTACGTATCTGAACTATTATATCCACTTAACCAACACATTACACTTGAAATTATTACATTATTTACCAAGTCACGTTGGGTTTGAACCGATCGGTTCGTCTTAATAAATATGTATTTTTATATCATTACCTAAACGAATTGGTTACAGCTTTGGTTAGATATCATGTCGTCGAATGCTGCGCCTGATTGATCTCATTTGGATGTATGTATATGTATGAATTATACAATTCCAAAATGAACTCTACCTGTCTAAACCTTCCAGTGTTACCACCGCTACCATTAGCACTAACGTCCCTGTTGTAACTTGGTCTACCGCAACTAGTAATGTAGATATGTCGCTTCCCCAACAAATACTGTTTCCTTCACCACTACTATGTTATACTACATATACCACGACCACTACTAAACCCCATAATTACAACTAGGCACTAAATGTGCAAATGCTCCTACTACTACTACTACTACTACTACTACTACTACTACTACTACTACTACTACTACTACTACTACTATGTACAAGTACGTACGTATAGATACATGCACGCGTGTATGAACGTCTATTCGCGTGTTAGCGAGCGTGTGTGTTCTGCGCGCATGTGGATATGTGCGGAGGCCACGTGCATGTAGAAGCGTGCGTGCGCCCGCTGGGCCGTACTAACCTTGTATGCGTCACCGGGCAAGCAGTGTGAAAATAACGTATTGTCCAGTCTCCTCGGCGTCGTAGCTTGGCGTTAGTAGCTGCCAGGACGACGTGTCACCTTATATATCACTGGACGGACGCCCACTAAGTGATAAGACTAGTCCATCTACGCCCACCAGCAATCAGCGGGCCTCGTGCATGCACACGAGCGTGCGACAGAGCATGGGAGGTGCCCGGTGCTTAGTTGTTAGGGCCTCAATGCGAAATCAACAGATCTACGGAGGGGACTGGAGTCTTACAACCTAAGAGGTACCAGTAAGGATTTGTTGAACTTTTGTTTTCGTGCGTTGGTCTTAAAGAACACGTCATTTATAGCAATTGCTTTGGTCCGAGAAACCATACCCACAAATCGCAGAATTTATCTGGAAGGGATTATTTAAGATACGAGTAATTTACACTATATAATATACTGGTAATGCAATGTGCAGACACAGTAGAATGGATATAAAGATCATCCCTTTAACAGCAAAACATTATTTTGATCGACTTATATTTAACTAAGGCACACGTATATGCACACACCTCCGCACGCGCGTACGCACACGCACTCACGCACGCACGCACGCACGCACGCACGCACACACACACACACACACACACACACACACACACACACACACACTTCTTATCTAAATGGTAGTTTACTTATAGAAGCATACAATCAATATAAAATACAAATTTATGAAAGTCTTATAGTCTACATATTTTGCAAACGTCGTTACGTGAGGCAAAGCGCGCCTCCTACATTTACGAAAATCCGCGCTTAATTAACTGTTACTCGATTAACATACTAGCGGTATTCATTCCATAAATAGTTGTGAACAAATGTATACTAAATCGGTTATTTTATTTAAAAAAACATCCCTTTGACTGTTCTCGCGTGACATCGAAATAACAGAAATAGCGTAGATTATATGTTTACCGCCTATGGTAGTAAAATGTATGTGGTTTTATATTATTAATGTAAAGTACTTCAGCAACGGAACCGTTTAAAATGTAACATATTATTATTACTATAAGATAAATACTATGTGTAGGCAATTATTATAAGTTGGTGGTATTTTCGTGCAAAACAACGAACGTATTCAAACTAGTTCGGTACGATCTTGGATCGCTTGACTATTGGAATGATACGTGGTGTGATGGATTTGAGTCCACGTCATTCCAAGTGGGAATGCGCAATGTGAACAACACCTTCGAGGAATTCTATCTGTCATCAAGTATACACACGGTACATGCTGCATAACATCAATAGCGCATGCACAAGTCACGCCATTCACCCTTGAGTAACTGTTCCACAGCTGCCGAACCTTTTCCGGTATGACGTCACACGGCGAAAATCATTGCTCTCAAGGTGACAGCCAAGCCACAGATGTCATTGCAACGTATCCGCATAGGTCGCTATCGTAGATCCGGCGAACCGAGTACATAAACCCGTTGTCGCCTGGCAGTCTATATATGTGCACCTGTGCGAAAGTGGCGACAAAAGATACCCATCGCCAAAAAGCATTCCAGCTACAGTTATCTGATAAGATTTACTGGACTTTCGTTTTAGATAACGCGCCGACAAATCAGGAACAACCACTGCGAATGGGTGGTATTAAAAATATTTACCCGTTTGAAGCAGATTAAGATAATCTACCGGAAGCCGTACGTACTGACCGTCAACGTGCTGTTGTGCAATCCTTGGAAGCAAATTATATCAGTGAACGGTGTCCATTTAACCTTGTGACATAAGTAGTTTGCACTGTTTGTTTCCACACAAATTCCACGAAGTTGGTGTCGGTCTGAATGATCTCTATGATGATTACGCACGGCGCTCTCTTCTTCTAAGTCGCCTGTGGTGTCCAAATGAACATCTCGTTAGAATTGCAAAGTCGCGCACCATACGCCCTTCCATGCATAGATGTCGTTACGTAGTAATCTTGTGTTAAGAACCGTTGTTTTTGGCTTGTTGGTGTCTATGCAGTATTGCCAGGTCAAGATAACATTTCAAGCCCAATCGCCCTCGAAAACTAGCTTCAAAATCAGTTATAAATTGGTACATTTTAAATGTTGCCAACGACACACCACACCGATAAAGAGGGAAATGCATTTCACGCACAAAGTATTTACCTAATGGTGATTGGATGACTCCATCATTCCTTGCAGTTGAGCGCCACCTGCTGGTCTACAGTGAACTATACATTATAATTGCTTGTTTAGACATTGTCACATAATTCTCCTTTACGTAATCACATATATGCTCTACACTGCCTACACGGTCGCGGCGCACAATTGCGTTAGGTAATGGTGTTTACTATCATATATGTAAAATAATGAAATTTGGCAATTATAAACAAATTGTATATAATAACTGGATTATGAAATAGCCTAGTGAAAATTACTGAATGTATGATTGTATTATAATGTACTACACTTGAATATAATTTCTATGTTTTACAAGTTTATATATTAATGATGTTTGTGCTGCATGCACTTAATGGGAAATTATGTAATCTGTTTTTTTCTATTTTTATACAGTGGTATACAATCATTAGATTTATCTTCGGTATACTCCTTTTTAGCATAATAAGTATATTATGTACTAAAACAGCAGTATCGTGTATCGTTGTGTTGGACCATATTTGGTCGCCATATAGCTCATATTGTCTTGATAATGATAATAATAATGGTTATTTTCATTATTATTATTAAGACAATACGAGCTATATGGTGACGAAAAATGGTAGTACCCGGGTCTATATCTATGTCCTTTTATCCCTTCTCCTTCATCACAACCCACGGGCTTCATGCCTGAACTACTAGACTATACGAATAAGCTATAGCTGCTCGCTGGCTGAAACTGAGCAGCATCTAAGCGTAAGTTTGAATTATACGCCCATCCTTGCAAGCAACGGGTCGTTGCGATACGTTACTACACGTAGCGTTACGAAGAGAAGAGCTAGTATTGACGTAATCAGCAGCAGCTACCCCTGGCGGCGAGAATTATTATCACCCTTATTTGTGGACAACTGAATGGCCCAGACTGGAATGGGCATTGCGTGTGTCTGTATTCAAAAACATTAAGCATTTTTTATGAGACATAGAACATAACGGCTCTTAATGTAACACGTGACGAAAAAACCACCAGTTTTGGAACTAGCCCAAAATAGCGGAATGTGCATAAAAAGAACGCCAAAAAACCGCAACCTGCAACTGCTGATTCCCCCCCCCCCCGCGGAACAAGCCCAATTCCGCTGGAAAACCGCGGAGTTGGCAACACTGTGTCTATGATTCACAAACATCATTACGTGATAGTTGCTTTAACAGTGGAGCTGAAGATGTTCAATTGTATGCGACTTCGTATAGACGACCTCCATAATTATGTTATCCAGCATATCAACTGCTGCCGTGTGCATGCGTGCCGTTTAAAGGGATACTCCAATCAGTGAGAGATTCACACCATTTACTTAAATCTGTATAATATATTGGTTGTGCAAAGTAATTATGCACAACGATCGTTAATAAGCAATTAATTATAGTACAATTATATTAGAAACACTCCATGTTGTATTAAGGGCGCTGCCATCTTGAGACTTGAGCCAGTGACGTAAATCGCTTACGCCACTGGCGCATGCACGTTCGAACATACTAATGTTATTCGATGTATCCAGTACGTTGCGGATTGCTTACGTCACAATTATTAGCGAAGATTCCGCCAACCCTTGCCTTTTTCAACAAAGCGCCAGTGACGTAAACGATTTGGCTTACGTGACTGGCGCATAAGTCTCAAGATGGCAGCGCCCTGAATCTAAGATAGCATGTTTTTGTTACCATTACACTACAACTAATTGTTTATTAACGATCTTTGTGCACAGTTACTAGGCACAACCAATATAGTATACATATGTAAGTTAATACTGTGAACCTCTCACTGACTGGAGTATCCCTTCAAGAAACAATTCGAAGCACTTCTCTTTAAACGAGATTTATTAGTTTACGTGAAATGTGTGACATTTACGAACGCTAAACATGATTAGTATCAAGTTAGTTAGTATTTTGTTAATTTGCCGTTTTTTAATAGTATCCATTGTTTTCAGTATTACTGTTATATATTTATTCTTGATACATGTTTTAATGTGTTTAATACATTAAAAAAGATTAACAGCTACATTCCACGCTATATGATTATATATTGCGCATCTGATTGGTAACAATTCTAAAAAACGGCAATAGAATTATGAATACCCTTACCCAAACGCAATACTATATAGGCTGCATGCACTATCACCAAGTAGCAGGCACTGGCGGCGATACATTGAGCGCATGGACTCTTTGTCCTCACATGCTATACTAGTTTTAGTAGCGCTGTGGCTCAGGGGCAGAGCATCGATTCGGCTAAGAGAACCTAGTTTCGAATGCTGTGCTGCTATGTAAAACCTTGTGCATTTTTTCACTCCAGTTCACTCAAATGTATGAATGAGTTACTGGCAATAGACACTAGTGTACGAGTAGTCTTCGGGAATTAATTGCTGCGTGGCTGAATACTGCCAAGAGAATCCCAAGATGATGTTCGATTGAACAGGTGTGCCAGGGAGTAGTGTAGAGCGCTTTGAACACTCCTGAGGATTGGATACTGCGCTATATAAGAACTTGGTCTTATTTTACTTACTTTGTTGGAAATTGCTCGATTACCACACCAATACAAAACGTACGATGTATGTGGGTGGGTGTGCGTGCGTGTGCGCGCGCGTGTGTGTAATGCTTAAAGCAGGATGACAGACGCACGCCCTATCTTAGAATCGACTGGGTTTAATCGTAAACAAGTGTCTCTTACAAGTGCTAAATACAGTGTGTACAAACGCCTAGAAGTTGCACAGATTATTTAAGAAATACATACTCAAGTAGTAATTTATATCTTAATTTAAAAATATAATCAGTCATAATTATTTGGGGCAATAGATCAGATAACTAAACAACTCAACAGGACATGGAATCACACAGGAACACGTTAAATTATAAAAGATATGTACTGATACAGACATAGCAAATTAACTGATAGGCAAATATAAAAACTTCATATCCAGAATAGGCAGCAAAATCCATAACTGTCACACAAGAAGCACTTAACAGAGCAACTAACATCACGCTGTAGACGTCATTATATACTCGATCATATCGGATGCGACCATGCATAACACGTACGTTGTATTGCGAAATGTCGTAAATGCATTACGTTTACTAAGCAAACATTAGCGGGAACGTACAGACAACGAGGTAGCACTACATTTACTGGAGTGCTACCTTATGGTGCTTAATGTATCTTATACACATAATATTAACTTGGCCTAATATATCAAAACATTCACGAATGTGCATATCCACGGAGAAACAATAGGCGGATATTGTGGCGAACAAACTCTGACAAGAAGGAGACCAAACGCCTACGTCCTACACGGAAACAACGTCCAGTCGTTCTGTCATCTCCTATTCTTCTTGTTCATCAGACGCCTCAGCTTGCTGTTCATATAGTAAGGCTTCTCCGCGGAGCCGTCGTGACGCTCTAGGTCCTCCACTGCGGAGTGACAACATAGCAATGCAACGTTCACACCACTTCGTCTCTATGGTAAATACGACTTGATGAATTCGATATGTCAGAAATAGTCCGACGTCAACATCCGTAATTAATGCAAGAATGTACGAAGTTGTATTTATGACAAACATGAAGTGTTGAACACAGCGTTACAACAGCCACACGTCGCAACAATGAAACAGACGTAGTTTTGAACAAGGTCGTGTGCAGTAAAATTATAGGACAAAGTTGCGAGAAGAACTGATCTTGCAGATGTCACTCTGTCCTAGTAATGTAGTGTACAGATGGTAAGACAAATCTTGGTGGCCGTCTTTGGAAAATTATGATTATCATGTCACTTTCAGGATGCGTGAATTAACGGATTCTGGTCACTGGTTTTCCACATCACAATTATAATTATGTGTTTGACGTTAGGTTAAGTTTAACATTATTTCTAACAACATATTCACTTGAACATTACATTACTAGTGTAATCATTAATCAAATGAGGCGGGGTACCTGCAAAAGGAATCTTCCCATATGCAGTTTTTGATGAAACAAATTTGTCCTATCGTTTCGGTCCAAAATAATTTCTGGCGAAAATGTAGTTAACACCCACTTGGCAGACATTACTTGTTTCATTGCTAGGCAGCAGGTCTCATGTAAATTGTGTCACAGTCGTAATACATACAATATACACAACACCGGCGCGATAGTGTCTGCAAATGAGTGTATGTATGTACGTGTGTACGTGTGTACGTGTGTACGTGTGTACGTGTGTACGTGTGTACGTGATGTACGTATGTACGTATGTATGGATGGATGCATGTAGAGATGAGTAGTTTTTTTTATATAACACATATGTGCACACGTTATTGCGTGCGTGTGAACGTATGTGAATGCGTGCGCAAGTGATAATAATAAATAACTAGTAGTGTTTTCGGACCTCCCGTGTAGATATAAATGCATATATTAAACAACACTACGTCAACTTCAGCAATGACACAGATGATACAGTACTGTTTTTTTTATATAAAAAGTGATTTTTATCATTGGTGAATATAAACAATAACTGCCAAAATGTAGATACTTTCTGGTACACATTATGCTGAACCTTTAACAGAAGGGCAATAGGTTGAACTGATGATTGAGAGCAGAGAACATCAGTGACATACGCAGATCCACCCACATGATAAAAGATGCGTGTAAGAAATGTACACCGAACTCACGGAAGCTTAAGAAGATAGTATCCACTCCCATACTGTAGACATTGAAGAAACCCGTCGTAATCACAAGCGTTCCTAGTACCACAATCTGAAACAGTTTTCATCAATAAGGTTATTATTTAACGCAACATCAAGCTGTAGATTGTGTGTGAAGTGGACCACTGTAATGCGTGTGATATTAAATATTTCCGCTAAGCAGTTGGTAATCCGCAAGACATTTATCTCTGTAAAGTTCGCAGTCTGATTTAAAAGTGGCGATTTAGATATTAATGTCAATTACAAATCCATTTTTTTGAAAACTGAGCAGAAAGGTTTTTCCGTTAGACCTTCAACTTCCAAAAATTGGCAGTCTAACTCAAAATGCGAGGGTATGGATATTAAAAACATAAAAAGCCAAATTTCAGGCCGATAGTAATTTGAGATATGTGCAACTTCTATTTACGGTTCATGGTATTTAAAATCTTTCAAGACCAATATTTGAGAAAATAATCGCTCTTCATCCTTTGTAGCACGAACTAACTACCGACGCTGCATTGCGTACAATTTACCTAATAATATATGCAATACTTTTTTTAATGATTGATCAACAAAGAAACCTGAATTTAAAACTGGACAATGAGGTAACAGTTCAGTGGCAGGTTGTTCACGTCTAAGAACATAAAATCACTGCAACAACATATTGTGTCTAACTGAAACTCACCACAATAGGCACCCAGTAGAAGTGAAGCTCTGGCTTCACTTTATCTAGAAAGTCATATAAACGGCCCGAAGGAACGAGGCGCATAGATGCATCACCAAATACCGCGAATGACATTAAACCTGCAGATACATACAATTTACCATCAAGAAATGACAAACAAGAAATGATCTAACATAGAAATGTATCACACATCGGGATTTACTGTCCTGGCAATTTATCTTCCTATATCCAATATTGCTTTATTTCATGATTAACATACCAAAATTCACATAAAAGCAGCAAATTGTTAATATATGAAGAAACGCAAAAGTCAATGATACTACTGTGGGTTTTTTCCACTCACATACCAAGTAGTCCGATAACGAACAATTTGCTTATCAAAAGCAAAACGTCTGTCACTCGGTCAATTACTGCCACGCTGAAAACAGTCACACAAATAATTTTTACTAATGAGTAAGTAAATTGCTGGGTCAACAAATTAACACCCAGGTATTTCCATCAAATTGATCGCCATTCTGGAATCACCTGTCTATCTATGTACACAATTACGAAATAATGTCAAAGTAACTGACTGAATTAAATACGCCCAACTACGATGTGGTGTTCTTAATTCTTATGTGGTTTCCTCCAAACAGCCAAAACTTGGAGTTGTCCTTCTCTAAGATTAGTGAGTCCACTACAGGTTACACATTTACCCCCTGTGTGGGATATTTTACTTCCCCTGGCACAGACACCAGATAGAAGGAACTGCCGGTTTTAGTGTCTCTTCCGAAAGACACAGGCAAATGTGGGGTGAATGAAATTGCCTAAGTTTCGAAACGGCGGTAGGTGGGATTGAACCACAGTCCTCTCGATTGACAGTCCGGCGCTCTACCGTGCCACTACCACTCCTCACAACAGAGGACATTCAGAAAATTACACACAGAAACAGTCAAACACTATCAGACAGACGCAAACCAGTCTTTCCCTAAACAATGTCTGAACCTTTCCCAAATTTGATACACACATGTGAGATGGTAAACTGGCATGTTGGGGCCTAAAGTGGAGGTTTTTCCAATCGTTTTTATCATAAAACCATGTCACTCATATATGTAGTATAGACTGTGCCTATTACTAAAGAGTGATCAACCATTTTTTGTAGTTTAGATTTTAATGTATCAAGAGGAAACAGCTTGTTTACATTATAGCATATCATTTGTAAAGGTCTGGAGTCAAGTATGATTGGTAATAAGATGGATATAGATGCATGCATCATATCGTATATTGTCAAATAACTAAACCCTTTATTCATGAAATTTAGTAAGAACTCGGTTACTTCTGATTCATTAATTCATACATAGGTTATAATACCGTATAACACAATTGTATAATAAAAAACTGCTCAGAAAGCTTATTAGTGGATGACACAGTGAATTTTAGCATGTACTTTAGCATTACCTAAAACGATTTATACTTAAGTTAGCAACAAACGACATTCTTATCAGAGTACTTTATGCTGACATACACACCTCACTACGTTTCTCATGAGGAGGTTGAAAGCACTCTTTGCGGACATACAGAAATTTTTGCCAAAAATACATAATTTGAAATAAATACATATAATATTAATAATATATATATATATATATATATATATATATATATATATATATATATATATATATATATATATATATATATATATATATAAATAATATATATAAAAACAAGATTTATTAAAACAAGATTTATTATTTCACAACTAATACATTTCGACTCACATCGACGTTTTGACCACCATCAATGGCCTTCATCAGGACGATATCTTCACCATCTGGTGAGCAGTTCGTGATGAAGGCCACCGATGGTGGTTTAAACGTCGACATGAATCAAAAATCTGTTGTGAAATAAGAAATCTTGTTTTAATATAGTATTCTTCTAACTTGATGAATATTTTCTGGATATGTATGTTCTAATATCCCTATACCATTGCACCCCAGTACATTGTATTATGAATGAATATATACATAATAGTAACTTTCATTGCAACTAATTCTGATGACTAATGTATCTGAACTCTATGTTTAATTCCTTGTATGCATCCATTTATTTTATAATAATCATAATAATGTGACTAATGAACTATGAGTTGTATCACTAATTCTGTTTATATTGTTTTGTTTTCTTTCTTATTCGTGTAAGCATTTAGGATGTGTGCAATATTTACATATGTAATGATTTCTTATATTATGGTTGTGACCACAAATATTGTGTTTGGGGGTATATACTACTACAAATTTTTAATTTCTTGTGTATTCCCTTCAAACAACATCATGTGTTCAGGTGGTCTTAAATTGTAATGTTTGTTGTATGCTGTTTGAATAAATCATATTGAATTGATTTATGTTATCAGTACTTTTATGGTCACATTTTAATATACTTTCTTTACCTGCAAAACGTTGTCATAAGCAGCTATTTGACACAATCCGCAAGGAATGAAGACATACTTACCATGATGTAGGCATTCTTGCTAAGAAACTTCACAAATTTTTCGAGACACCAAAAACAACATCTGAGGCACCTGTAAGACAGACAACAACACATCAGTGATGCACACTTGATTTATTGCATTGTTTTGAAGCTGTCATTTGCACATTACCTGGATTCCTGATCAAATAACTGCAATCTTAAAACCGGCATCATATTAAAAATGTGTCTTTGAGATATCAAATATAATTCTATTAAATGTTGTCAAAACCTAACATTTACATAACACACACATTCACATTTCTTATCATTTTATCAAATTGCAAGTGTCACGACATGCACTAAAATAAATTACCTACTTGAGAATGAAAAAGGTCACAGGATTGTTATGTGTCTTCAATTTCTTCTGAATATATTGTAGTATCACCTGGAATAGCTGGACAAGCGCAATGACCAGTGCTCCAAATGCAATTGACCCCATATGATATCTAGATGAAACAGTAACTCATATTACAACATCTACACAAGCATGGGAAACATGTAACAAAAGTGCATACAACTTACAAGCAATAGAAATGAAACAGGTTGCAAGAGTCAACATTTTGTAGTCTTCAAGAGAACCTAGCTGTCACACTTCTGCTAAATGTGATTTTCAATAATAACAGCAATATATTTCATCTCTTAAATTCTGAGCAAGTGAAAGGTCTAGCCACCTAACAAAAAGGGTTGGCCACTATTCAATGGTACAACCGTTACTTGAAAATATTCATCAATGACTATTTATACAACGTACAGGAATAAAATAGTCACACAACTAATAAAAGATAAAATTCTATTGACACTTATTAAGGGTTGAAGTGATAATTGATTTTACAATTAAGGTTTTCTTTGCCAATGCATGGTTTTTTCCAAAATACAATGGGTAAGTTAAATTAATGTTCTCGTCTGTGCAAACGTGTAATTAAATTACACATTACACAGTTATAATACTGGTTTCAGTTTGATCAAGCTGAAGTGTGGAATATGTATCACACTTCTAACTATAGTCACTTTCACAAGTTACTTGATCATAATACATGCAAATCACTTAATTGATTTCACTAAAGTCAGCACTACAGACTAGCTGCTTCATTAAAACAATACGGCATATTATTTTGAATATTCACATGACATACTATGAACATAACTGAATAAGATTTGCAATGTTTTAAAAAAGATTTGCACATGCTGCTTTTAAGGCAATTA
>JAODUO010001010.1:0-20000 GCA_025642075.2 Ridgeia piscesae
GTAGTTTTGTGCCAATTTAAGTCGGTATTTTAAAGTATTATATTTGTTTTATTAGCATATCCACATTTTATCAAAGTAGTATTGTATTAACTTTTTAGTATTATTGTATATATATATATATATAAAATAATATTAATAAAAAAATATATATTATGTTATTAATATGTATTTTTATTATCATTATTTTAGGATTAATCATTGTAAACCCCCCCAGAACAATTATTTGGATGGGGCGCTATTTAAAAAAAAACTATTATTATTTTTAAACTTGAAAAAATTGCAATGTAATGAACGATCACCTTCCAGGCTTCCAAATGCAAGCAATATCTTGTTATTTTATTACATTAATGTTAATAATAAATTAAAATAATATGTATATACCTATTTTTATGTATTCAATTATCATCATTGCTTAATTATTAAATTATTATTATAACTATAATAGTATAATATTGTCATTATGAATAAGTATAACGAAGGCCTAAGTACAACTGTTACTGTCACTTATAATGCATTTACATTATATACCTATACTATTTAGGTTAATTAAGCCTAGTTAATCTTGGGTTTAAAAATTTTAACCCGTTTTATGGAAAAAAATTTTTAAAAGATTTAACAAGATTGCCACCTAGAGATTCAACTCTAGAGGGCAGGTGGATGGGAAGCCATTTGGCTTATCAGACCAACCATCACTAATTTGTTCCATTCGTTTACTGTTCTTTGTGAAAATAAAAATTTTTTAATATCTAGTCTACACTGCTTTTTTCTAAGTAACTCCATTCCTCTAGCCCTTTCTCTTTCCTTGACTGTGAAAAAAATATTTCTGTCAATATTTTCATATCCATTCAATTTTTTAAACACCTCAATCTGATCTCCTCTCAATCTTCTGGTTTCTAGTTTGTTAAACCACATTTTTTTAAAACGCATTTCATAAAAATTTCCTGAGTTTTGGTATCTTTTTGGTTGCTTCCTTTGTACTCTTTCTAGCATATCAATATCCTTCTTGCGATATGGCCTCCATGCTTGTATACAATATTCTAAGTGAGGCCTAACTATTGTTTTATACAGCGGTATTATTAGTTTTTTTTCTTGTACACTATTTTCGCCTAATTAATCCAAGAATTTGGTTTCCCTTCGCTGCTTTCCACACTGCTCTGATACCTTCATGTCAGCACTAATAGTTAACCCTAAGTCCTTTTCTTTTAAGGTAGTATTTAGTACATTCACCCATTGTATATTGTGCATCTTCTTCCCATGCCCTGTGTGAAGGCCACCTTTCCAAAATTAAACAGCTTTTGCCCTTCTCAGACCATTCTATCAACTTTTTAAGATCATCTTGTAAATGCTGTTTTTGCCCCTTTTTAAATTTTTCCTAAACACTTTGTGTCGTCCGAAACTTCAACACCTTGCTTGTTATGTCACTAAATTTTGATATATATTAAGAATAAAATAGGTCCCAGTACTGATCCCTCGGTACTCCACTAAAAACCCCTTTCCAGTTTGAAACCCCCACCTACTACTCTTTGTCTTTATCAATAAGCCATTTTTCTATCCAGTTGATCATTCCATTTCCTATGCCAGGGGCCTTTAGTTTAAGTAGTAGTCTTTGGTGTGGCACTTTGTAAAAGGGCTTTTTAAAATCAAATGATTATATCTACTGGTGACCCCTACCCACTTTGTGACATTTTCCCAAAAAAACCCATAACATATTTGTTAAGCATGACCTCTCTTTTAAAAACCCTTTTGGAGATGGGTTTATCAATTTTTTTTAACAAAAAAATCAACCAGGTGATCTTTAATTAGTCTTTCTAATAGTTTGCAAATCACCGATGTTAAACTCACTGTCTATATTCTCTGACTTGTTTCTCAAACCCTTTTTTTAAATAATGGTAAATGTTTCTTTTTCCATTCTAACGGAACTATTCCCTCCTCTAATGACAAATTGAACACTGTTACAAGCGGTATGCTGATTTGTTCTACAATTTCCAATAGTAATTTGGGAGGTCCCATCCCCTCCCGGTGATTTATTATCCTTCATTCTCTTATTTTTAGCTACCTTGTTGGGGTTACAATTAGTTTCCCAAATATCAAACTCTTCCCCCAATTGTCTAAGTCTGGAATATACTAATATCTTCCCGGGAAACACCGAACTAAAGTACTCATTTGGGGTTTTTGCCATTAAGAATCCCTCTGTTATTATGTTTCCAACACTACCTTCTAGAGGACCGATCTTATCCTGAACTTTCTGTTTACTTGAACATACGCTAAAAAATCTTGCTGTCATGTTTGATATTAAAAGCTATTTTTTGTTCGTAGCTTCTCTTTGAATTTCTAATTTCGCTTGGTTGATTAAGGCTTTTTATAAATCTATAGTCTTCTTCACTTCCGGGATGTCTATATGTCTTCCACATCATTTGCTTGTATTTATTTTTCAATGGCTTCCTTCGATAAGTGTTTCTTCTTTGACCGTTTCCCCCGTTTTTTCAAGGGGGGAAATTTGTCAACGACCAATCAAATTTTACTCTTTAAAATATTCCCGCATTCTGTTGCTGTCTTATTCTTCAGTGTGTTTTTAGTCTATCTTTGCTAAATATTCCCTCAGTCCCTTTTATCTTCCTTTGTGAAAATGTTTCCCGTACCTTATTTTTTTATTCCGTTCTCCCTTTCTTTGATGATAAAATGTATCTGGTTGTGATCACTACACCCCCGTGGCTCACATATCTTTACATTATCAACAAATTCCTTCTTGAGCTCAATACTATGTCTAACACGTTCTCGCCCCGGTTGCTTCTAACACATGTTGAAAAAAAACCCTTTTACTAAATTTAAAAAATCTTGATCCTCTCTCCCCGGGACTCTGTTGAGATGTCCACTGTATATGCCCCTGGTTAAAAACCCCCATAATAATACAGTCCCGTTTACTCACTTCTTTGATAGCGGTTTTTTTATTCTCTTCCATGCTTATGTTTGGACTCCGATACATTAACCCAACAGTTAATGTTGAGTTTCCTGTAACTATGTTACACCAGACAGCTTCTTCACATTCTGCTTCTTTTTCTAATTTTATTTCATAAGCTTGGATGGATTCTTTAACATATAAAATAACTCCGCCTCCCCTAATTTCTTTCCTAGACATTATATACCCTGTCATTCCTAATTCGGCATCTGATATATCGGGTGTGGCCCAAAATTCAGTTATACCTATTATGTGAGGGTCAATATCTTCTATCATAATGTTTTGTTCTTTCTTTTGTTTACTATGCCCCCCTTTCATTTAAACAAACACATTTATAAACCCAAAATTTCCCTAGGGCTTTCCAGGCTGTTCTTTGCTGATGTCTTTTGGCTATCTTTATCTATGCCTCTAGTATTTGGCTTCTCTGTGTATCCCCCCTGCGAAACTGGTTTAAAAAGTTGCAACCTGTTCCATTATTCATTGATCGAAGAAGGTTCTCGGAGAACACTGCTGCGCCCTTTCCGCAAAGGAGGCCATTTTCATAAACATGTCTTCTTTACCAACAAAATATCCCCACAAATCTACAAATCCAACTCCTTCTTCACACATCTGCTCTAATAGTCCGTTATTTGCCATCCTCTTGCAATTTCTAAATGTTGTTCCCCTTCCCGTCATCACTGGCAAGATTCGTGAGAGTATGATCTGTTCAACTCTCGTCTTCTTCAGTGTCTCTACCAACTCTCTGTATCTCTTTACTATCCTGGTTGTTCCATCCCTGTCTGCATTGTTCGTCCTTACATGTACTAATATAGACCCCCCTTGGCCATGCCCCAATACGTTCTCTACCCGTTCAGTCACATGCTCTATCCTAGCCCCGGAAGACAAACAACAACGTCTTCTCCTTTGCTTAATGTCCTGTCTGTCTTTCGCAAAATGGAGTCTCCCATAAATATCCTTTCTGTTCTCAACGCCCCCTCGATCACTGCTTCAGAGTAGCTCCTCCGTTTTGCATCTCCCTGGTTGCTGACTTTTCCCCCTGCCGCTTTCTCTTGTTCCTTTCTTTCCGGTCTCTTTTCTTCCTGTCATCCTTGTTATTGACATTACATAGTTACAGTATTATAATCAATCACTGACATGTCGTAGTCATCTAAGTATAGGCCATAGTCTATTCCTGGCGTAGTCATACTCGTAGCATACCCTGGTATTTTGTCGAACCTTGGCATTGGCTGAATAACTAGGCGCTAAGCCTAAGGTTGAAGGTAAACAATAACATAAATTTAATTTAAAAAAAAACAGGAATATCAATGACGTATACTCATATGCCTGTGTGTGTGTGTGTGTGTGTGTGTGTGTGTGTGTGTGTGTGTGTGTGTGTGTGTGTGTGTGTGTGTGTGTGTGTGTGTGTGTGTGTGTGTGTGTGTGTGTGTGTGTGTGTGTGTGTGTGTGTGTGTGTGTGTGTGTGTGTGTGTGTGTGTGTGTGTGTGTGTGTGTGTGTGTGTGTGTGTGTGTGTGTGTGTGTGTGTGTGTGTGTGTGTGTGTGTGTGTGTGTGTGTGTGTGTGTGTGTGTGTGTGTGTGTGTGTGTGTGTGTGTGTGTGTGTGTGTGTGTGTGTGTGTGTGTGTGTGTGTGTGTGTGTGTGTGTGTGTGTGTGTGTGTGTGTGTGTGTGTGTGTGTGTGTGTGTGTGTGTGTGTGTGTGTGTGTGTGTGTGTGTGTGTGTGTGTGTGTGTGTGTGTGTGTGTGTGTGTGTGTGTGTGTGTGTGTGTGTGTGTGTGTGTGTGTGTGTGTGTGTGTGTGTGTGTGTGTGTGTGTGTGTGTGTGTGTGTGTGTGTGTGTGTGTGTGTGTGTGTGTGTGTGTGTGTGTGTGTGTGTGTGTGTGTGTGTGAGATTATAACTTAGCAACTCGTAATTACTAACCTATATGGAAGAACATCTGTGCGAACGCTGCATGTTGACTGTAGTCAGTGCCAGTTCGCCGGCCCACGCCGTGGGCCACGGGCACGGTGTCTGTAGCTTGCAACGTCAGGGCACTGTGACTGTGACTGTTCCGAAGTCATGCTATTCACTGCTTAGTTCCATATTCTTTCCCAATCATGCGTCGATGCTGTCTTTGTCTGCTTAATTTGCCGTGTTGGTGGCATATAAAAATCATGTTTGTGCCTAAACTCGCTGCTCCTAAACGTAAACAACTCGACAGGATGAAGGTCAATCTCGCCACCCAAGTCTCGTTCTCGTGAAGACTAAAGCGTATTCCGCTAAAATCTCCATTTCCATAGTTAAGTTTCGTACAGAGTTTCGAACGGTACCGTTCAAAACGAAAATCGAAATAGTTCATATTTATTTTATTAATTTCAGAAAAAAGAAGTAACATGTATGCATAAACCTACTAAGCCAATTTTATGGAGAATTTGATACCTCGGCTGTTTGTGAAATTACTAATAATCGCTAGGAGCAAACGATTTTTACGGGAATGAGTGGAGGGAGCAGCTTTAAGTAATATTTTGAAGGAAAGGCATATATACTAGATATGTCAGGTGTGGTGTGTATGATTTATAATTGATCTTCCTAATCTTAAATTATGATTCAGATTCCAAGAAAGACAATAGGTTTACATGAATGAGATGAAACAATACCTTCAGCCAGGATAGCGCCTCTAGCCTGATCCGAAATGATGTGCAGGAGCAGGCCGCAAGAATGCTAGGCTACTGAGTAATGCATTCTATTTTAGTATAGACTATATACAAACTGACGATTTATATCAAATATATATCACACACGCACGCAAGCACACACGCACGCAAGCACGCACGCGCGCACGCACACGCACACACACACACAAATATGCGTCGCGGTGGTGGAATGGTTACTGGTTAGAGTGCCGGACTCCCGACTACAGGGACCGGCGTTCGAATCCCGGTACTGCCATGTCGGTGGTTCGGTACTACACCCACCGTGTCGACACTTGGGCAATTTGGTTCAGCCTATATCACCAGCCCCTTCCAACCAGCACTGGCCAGCGTGGCAGGGTAGGCTACCAAACACTACAAAGTTTCCAGTGCCCAGCGGCACCGAAAGAGTCCATGACCAAGGAGGCGCCGAAAGAGAGTAAGTAATAATAATAATAACTTCTTATGTGCCAATATCCTCGAAGATCAAGCTCAGTGGCGCAACAAAACCAAGGGGTTAAGCAATTGCGTAAACGTAGAACAGTGCGTGAGTCGTTGATGGATGGACGAAGGTTCTAGGAAGCTAAGGAGGATAGGCAGCATTAAAGAGATATGTTTTTAGACGTCGGCGGAAGGAAACTATATTACCTTCCGACTTGACACTGACAGGAAGCGAATCACACAGAGTTGGTGCAGCAACCGAGAAAGCTCGGGTCCCAGCTTTCGTCTTAACCCGAGGGATGTAAAGTGGGTTACTACTGGTTGAGCGTAGCTCTCTGGAATTCCTGGCTGGAGTTAGCATTGAGTTTAGATATGTTGGTTGTTTAGATGCGAGTGCTTGATAGGATATTGTGCAAATCTTGAAAATAATGCGATAATGCACAGGGAGCCAGTGCAATGGTTTTAGAAGCGGCACCGAGCTAGAAAAACGAGGAGAACACGTAACTACCCTTGCCAAGCAGTTCTGGACACGTTGAAGTCTTGCAATATCCTTGTTCGCTCTATTGTAAAGGAGGGAATTCCAGTAGTCAAGTCTGCTGCTTACTAGAGCTGTCGCGATGGTTTTAGCAACAGAAAGTGATAAAAATCTGCGAATACGACGAAGATCACGGATATGGTAGAAACAGCAACGGCATGTTTTTGATATGTGCTGTTTGAAATTGAAGCTTTCGTCAAAGTTAACTCCGATATTTGAAACGGAGGGGGCTGGTGTTACACTCTGATTCAGGATATGTGTCGGGAAAAAGCCGTCGAGTTTTGCACGCTGCGTTACGGTACCAATGATGATAAATTCGGTATTGTTTGCATTTAACTTTAGTTTACTATTTTTCATCCAAAGGGAGACATCTTGGAGACAACCCCTGAGCTGGTTTAAGGAGCGGCAAGCATCTGGTGTAGTCAACGAAATGTAGATTTGGGTGTCATCGGCATAAAGGTGATGATCCAAGTTGTGACCTTGGATAACAGAGCTTAAAGGTGTTGTGTATAAAGTGAAAAGCAAAGACCCCCAAAACAGAACCCTGTGGGACAGCACATGACGTGGGCAACATGTCTGAAAAGCAGTTACCTATTTTAATGGCTTGCTGTCTGTCAGTAAGATATGAAGTAAACCTGGGCTCAGGGCTGTGCCAGATATGCCGTACCATGTTGATAGACGTGTAATGAGAATAGTGTGGTCGATGGTGTCGAAAGCGGCAGATAGGTCAAGCAGGGTCAGGGCGGTAACTTTTCCAGTGTCGATGTTGAGGTTAATGTCATTGTGTACTTTTAAAAGAGCAGTTTCTGTAGAATGAAATTGTTTATATGCAGACTGCGACACATTGGATAGACCATTTTTGTAGATGTGAGATCTGAGACGATTAGCTACAACCTTTTCAAGTATTTTTTAGATGAAACTTAGGTTGGAAATAGGTCTGTAACTGTTTAATTCTTCTTTAGGCAGAGTTGGTTTCTTAAGAACTGGATTAACATGGGCACATTTAAAATCGTCAGGGAAAAAGCCGTAGCATAAAGATGCATTTATGATATCTGTTATTGGTTTAATTAATACGTCAAGGCATGCTTTCAGTAGTATGGTGGGGATTGGATCAAGGTCACAGGATTTACTTGGGGATGACATGATTATTTTTCTCACTTCAGTAGTTGTAGCTGGTTCAAACGATGCAAGTTGAAAATTTAGTTGTGGAAAGTCTGCATGTAGACTAAAGATAGCGACATACAACGTCAAAACTCTACTAAGAGATGAACATATACAAGAACTCGAAGAACTTAGGGAAACCAGGTTGGTATGGGATGTAATCTGGATCGGACAAGTGAGAAGACGACATGAATGTTTCACTACCTTACAAAGTGATCACCTACTATACCATTCTAAGACAAACAACGACCAAGCAGGCGTAGGCTCTCTCATAAACAAGAAATGGAAAGACCACATAGTGAGGGCAAACAGCATCAGCCCTAGAGTAACGGAACTCGTTCTGCGCATATCAAAGCGCTATAAACTGAAGGCAGTGCAAGTATATACACCAACATCATACTCAGAAGAAGACATAAATAGCTTCTACAACGACGTCGATGAGGGTTTAGGGAAACCAAACCACTATACGACAGTGATGGGAGACTTCAATGCGCAAATACAGAAAAGAACAAACCCTATAGTAACGACAACGGGCAAACTTGGGCTCGTACTGAGAAACGAAAGAGACGATACCTTGGTAGAATGGGCGACACCAAGAAAGTACAAAATCATAAATACCATGTTCCAGAAGAAAGCAAGGAGGAGATGGACATGAAAAAGCCCAAACGGTGTAACGAAGGCCGAAATTGACTATATCCTAAAAACAGGCCAGACATCATCACAGACGTAACCGTCATCAACCAAATCAACACTGGAAGTGACCACAGCATGTTTATGAGCAACATAAAATTAGACGTAGAGATGGAAAGGAATAAATGATGACCTCTCTCAATCTATTCTACCTACCTGCTTGCCTGCCTGTTTCGTTTCGGGTGGTCACGACTATCCATAATAACGAATCGACTACATGACTGGATTCCAACTGTATTTAATTTACTACCAAGCGTCTCCAGCAGTCAACCATGTGCTTCTGACGCGTCATCTCCAACCGACAACTATATTTTATAGTTTCGCTAACATTCGCTAGATGGCAACATGTCTTGGACATAGTCACGTAACACTACCTATCACAGTATATGTAGTGATAAATTAATGTAAAGGTATGGTTAATAGTAATAAATAAATTTAAAACAATTACGATGCAACACTACTTTTTCTACTTATGATTGATGTTTCTACTTATGAATTATATTTCCACCACCAGATGTATAATAATAATAATTTTGAACAAACCCTTTATTAATTATCGGAACAATAAATCACTGAAATTATGGGAAATATATGGTGGTATAAAAAGGTTTTGATGCATTTAAAAATAATAACATCATATTATTGTTTTAGTTATTACTGTTAAAATATCGCTTATAATATAAGCTTGTGTGCTTGCAGCACACGCGGGATGTTTATAGAAATATTGTTAAAAAACAATGCGTAATCATCGAACAAAGCGTAATTTCCATTATAATATATATTTTAATGAATAACAGGTAATTTTAGTTAATTATATAGGCACATGTATTTTTTTAAACTATTACCTGTGTGTAATATTGTTCTTATTGCATATTTTATATATATGTTGTGAAGCGCCACAAACAATTAGGTAAAACAATAACTAATCCGACAGAGGGCGCTCTAACGCAACTAGGGTCTTAGTGCCGTCTTTTTACGTATTCTTGACGTATGTAAAATGCGGAACGTTTTGCCGAATCAGCTGTTGAACTCGCATGACTCCGAAGCCTCACATATAGCTGAATAAGGATACAGTCTGGCATGTCCGACAATGTGAAGGCATAATATGTACATTAATGTTCATTTACAGCCGATGGAACGTCGACTGGTGCCGGTGGCCAGACGACAGGTGTGCTGGCTCGATGCCGGAATGGACTATAGTTCGCCGTATGCATCACACGAGACTGCGACTTCACACATAGTTAAATATTGATATCGTATAACATTTATGTCAATATGAAAGCATAATGTCTACATTAATATACATTTACAGTCGATGGAACGTCGCGGGACGTTCGATCGAATTCAGTGCCAAGATGGCGTTGTTTTGGCTGTTCTGTCTATTAAGCACACTTACGGCATGACCACACATACAACCTATCGCTGGCTACGCGCATGCACGGTCAATAGCTCACCATTCATATATATATATATATATATATATATATATATATATATATATATATATATATATATATTTACAATGACCTCACGCTGGTTTCATTGATACTATCAAATGTGTATATGTAATCAAAATAAAATTCAATAATATTCATTATTTTGATAAATAAAACAGCAAAATTCACAAAATGACACCAACCTTAATTGCACGGCCGAATACGATACAATGTAACATATATTACCCGCCTAACATCGCGCACTGGCATTCATTGATATTAGTGCAAAGTAAGCAAAAATGAGTGTTTTGTAAGGTCATGTGACCGGTTCGCGGCAAGAAAACGTGGGCCATTTCTACATAATCTCGGGTGGATAGTTCAAAGACCAAGAACATGTGATCAGTGCACGACAAAATAACCGGGACCGCGCCATTTCTACTATAAATGTGCATTAATGTAGACATTATGCTTTCATAATGATTGACATGTTATACGATATCAATATTTAACTGTGTGTGGAGTAGCAATCTCGTGTGAAGCATACGGCGAGCTGTAGATAATGTTAAACATCCGTTCTGGAATCGTTCCAGCACACCTGTTGGGTGTTGGGCCACCAGTCGACGTTCCATCGGCTCATTCGGCTGTAAACATGGGCGTCCGCAGAAAAAAATGCAGGGGGGGCAATGTTATCCTGAATCAGAGGTTTAGCCAGCGAGCTTTTGATTTTTCAGGGGGGGCAACTGCCCCCCTTGCCCCCGCTCCGGAGTGTAAATGTACATTAATGTACATATTATGCCTTCACTTTGACGGACATGTTAGACTATAGCCATATTTAACTGTGTGTGAGGTTTCGGAGTCATGTGAGTTCAACAGCTAATTGAGGATGATTTAAACATGCAAACAAATCCACGTTAGATGCTAGAGGCGCTGATACGCAACTAGTCTTGTTGCGTATTAGCGCCTCTAGCGACTAACTGGGATTTGTGGAACCCCATTATGGAATTGGCTCTATACGAAATAAAATATTATTATTATATTATAATAAAACGTATAATTTCCTGAAGATCATAGTGATGATAATAATTAGTTATTATTATATTATTTGTAATTAATTAAACTATTTCGAACATGCGAATACAGTAACATTTATCAATATTCGCGCGTACAAACCCGGAGCCTAACGTATTTTGTATAAAGCTAACTTATATTATTATCGTAACCGCGGAACAGCCGAAGATGTTGAATTTTCTTCGTTACAGGAAGGCAAGTGAATCTTTTTGTAACATAGTGTATGCATAAATGTAAGATATGTGAGGAGTTTGGCGGCTGTTGGTGTTCGTTTTCATGGTTATATCACAAAGTAAAAGATAGTATGCACATTTCACACCGACCAAGTCGACTCGGCTGCGTCGTTCTGTTTCTAAAATGGCCTAGTCCATAGACTGTCGATGGCTATATGTTCTAATTTTCTGGTAAGCTGCTGACAATCAAAATTTGATTGTTGTTGGAAGTTGTTGCTTTTTATTAACAAAAGCTAAATGCAGATAAAACCGAATTTATCATCATTGGTGCCTCAATGCAGCGTGCAAAACTCGATGGCTTTTTCCCAGACACATATCCTCAGTCAGAGCATCACACCAGCCGCCTCAGCATTAAATCTCGGAGTAACTTCAATTTTAAACAACACATCGAAAATATGTCGTTGCCGTTTTTACCACATCCGCGATCTTCGCCGTATTCGCCGGTTTATGTAACTTTCCGTTGCTAAGACCATCGCAATAGCTACAGTAAGCAACAGACTTGACTACTGCAATTCGCTTTGCTTTACAATACTGCAAACAAGGATATAAAAACTTCAACGTGTCCAAAATTACTTAGCAACGGTAGTCACGCGTTCTCGTTTTTCTCGCTAAGTGCCGCTTCTAAAATCATTGCACTATCGCATTATTTTCAAGATTTGTACAATAGCCTATCAAGCACTCTCATCTACACAACCAGCATATCTAAATTCAATGCTAACTCCAGCAAGACATTCCAGACAGCTACGCTCAACCAGTAACAACCCTCTTTACATTCCTCGGGTGAAAAAGAAAGCTGGGACCCGAGCTTTCTCGGTTACCGCTCCAAGTGTGTGGAATTCGCTTCCTGCCAGTGTTATGTCAGAAGGTAGCATAGTTTCATTCCACCGACGTCTAAAAATCTATCTCTTTAATGCTGCCTATCCTCCTTAGCTTCCTAGCAACTTCATCCAGCCATTGACGACTCAGGCATTTTTTTATGAGTACGAGTTTGCTTAATCCCTTGGTTTTGTCGGGCCACTGAGCTTGATCTTCGAGGATATTGGCCAAAAGAAAAAAGTAAAGGTAAGTTTTTATATAGCGCAGTATCCAGTCCTTAGGACTGCTCAAAGCGCTTTTACACTTTACTTCCCAGGCAGACCTGTTCAATCAAATACCATCTCAACTTCTCTGGGAAGCATCCAGCCACATGCTAGAAATTATTTGCGAAGGCTGCTCGTACACATATCCACCACTGTATATAGACAGGTACTCATTTATACAGCTGAGTGAACTGGAGCAATGTAGAGTGAAAACATTTGCCCAAGGTTTTAACACTGCAGCACAGTTCAAAAGATTAACCTTGCAAGACAATAAATTCCTCAGGATATAATTGACATTTTAATGACAAAATTCATCAGCATACTTGACATATGGTTCAGTATCTGTACTCTTCATTTTTACTACCCATGCCTTCCCTGTTTTCCGCCATGCGTGAGGTTATGCAACCCTCGTTGTCAGTACATAAAGGTCTCTTGGGCAGTGACGCGGTGTATTGTTCTAAAACGAGGCGGACAGTTTTGAATGTTGTGGATCGACCACTGCGTCTTCGACAAGTGTTGCGATAACACGAAGTTAATATAGAGGTAGGTTTTACAGCCAACTATTTGGCAGTATATATTGGCTTTGCAAAGTTTGATTATAATGAAGACGTGCGCCGTATTGTTCACAATTCTGAAGGATGATTGTGCAGCTTTGAAACAAAATTGAATAGGCGTTACGCGACTTCAAAAAGATCCAACCATTCTTACTCACAGTCAACTCCATTTGAACTTTTTGCACGAATTTTAATCTTCATACAGCAAGCTATCTGACTGCAATGGGGCCTGTAAGTGGGTCACGACACATGGCGAGACTCCGCGCGACTGGAGCGTATCGGGGACTGGACACAACAGTAATATTATAACGACGGATGACAGTTGTAGCTACCGACTGATAAATACTATGAATATCAGGTCATAAATATATTGCTTTATACCTTTCTTATCATAAATGTTCAATTTATTATTGAGTTTACCACTGTCACAGACACATAACGGTTTACGTAGCGCAGAGAGTATACACGATTTTAGGCCGTATGTGTCTTTTACGGTATTTGCATTTTACATTGCTGTACGTTGTGGTTTCACAACAGTTTGATAAGCACTTATATATGACAAGTTATCTAAATGCACGTAATCATAACACATTGATACATTTCCTCTAAGACAGGGTGTACTGCGCGAAAGATGGCATTCTTCATTAAGTACTAGTCAAGATCGCCAAACACAAGTACTAGCCGGCGTAATGATCGATTAAAATGCGTGATTTCCGTGATCATTGTTACCGGCAAAGTGTTCCGCTGCTTCTGTTTGTAACTTATCCTTCGAACAATATAACTGTGACACACTATTTGTGGACAGTTCGATTATTACAACCAAAAACAAAACAAAGTTATATATGTCAACATGGAGAATATGGACTTCCTGCCCCCAATCTCGTTTTGGAGCGCGAGTCTTACATGGCTTATACATTCTAACAGTGGTGGGATGTATCGAGGTACATTCACTTCATTACATTCCGTAGTTTATTTTGAAATTTACTTGTAAGACAAACCTTCAAAATTCAAAGTGTAACGAAGTACATTTTTGGGAACTATTTATTCTTGTAACGAAGTACATTTATATAAATTATGTTTTCTTTCCTACTTTTTTCTATATTCGTTTTTTATTAGTTATTAAGTTTTTATTTTAACCATTAAAATTAAATTTCATATTTGGTTTTTGATTTTGGGATAATTAAAATAAAATAAAGGTAATGGGCCGAAATTGTTAAAAATACCAAAAATTTTGTTTATTTACCTGAATGAAAGTTTACCCCTATTTTTTTGTAAAAATTGGTAAAAAAATTTTGTTACAACCTTTGCCATGATTTACACACTGACCTAACTAAAATTTAGTTTGAATGAAAGTTATTTTTATAACTGGGATTTTTACATGACATTAAATTTTTAAATTTTTTCTGCCTTTTTTTTGGTAACTTTACCCAAAAATTTTTTGACAATTTATTGAACTGATTTTGGCCCTTTTTGCTTTTTGAAAAAATTTATTAATTAAAAAATCTAGAACAGTTTTGGGTTAAAATTTGTTTGTTATTTAAAAAAAGTATTTATTACAAAATATACAACTTTTTAATCCAAACCCTTTTTTGGGCCCAATGAGTGTATATTTTTTTTTATTTTAAATTTCCAAAAACAGAATAAAAATATTTATTTAAAATTTTTTATGGGGAATAACATTTTCATTTTTTAAACTCATACAAGCAAGTGAGGTTTTTAAATTTTTTTGGGGGGGGGGGGGCCCCCCCCCCCCCGTTAATAGAGTCATGTGCAGCAACAATTGTAATTCTGATGCAGGTAAAAACATTGTAGTCCTGTTAGCACAGCAATAGTTTTAATTCCGTGGAAGAGTAACAGTGAACATTCGTAGTCCTATGGGTATAGCAACATTTGTAATTCCGAAGCAGAGAAACACATGTTGTAGATATACGTCAAGTTTTGCGCACTATATTAATACTTTTAAACGATTTTTCACAAGGTAAAAGTAAACACCCACTCACCTTCCATCGGAAGAACCCCGGGCATTTCGCTATGACGTAGATAGATCTTTCATTGGTTCACGTGATCATAAAAAATAGGTCGAAAATTCATTTGCATAATGCTGGCAAACAATCTTGGGAAATCCAAATTTTTGGCGGCCAGACGGGTCACAGATTCTCGACAAGCCTCGGTTACCCAGCCTCCGTGAGGTGGCAGCACTTTTAAGCCCCTCAACTCTGCCTGGGGAAAGAAATACTCTGCATTTGTTACTAACCGTCAACAAAATGCTTCGAGCACACCAACGTGCGATCCCATCGTTCCTCCGTAGACGTAGTGATATCGCTTCTGTTTACAGCAGCTTTCCAAAGTAGTCGTCTCTCCTCACTTAGTATTTTCGTGTCTATTCCTTGGTTGCAAAGAACTTTCGGTGTTTTGAAGAACTTCACATCTTTTGTTACAC
Source organism: Ridgeia piscesae (assembly GCA_025642075.2). Taxonomy (NCBI): domain Eukaryota; kingdom Metazoa; phylum Annelida; class Polychaeta; order Sabellida; family Siboglinidae; genus Ridgeia; species Ridgeia piscesae. Next base: position 15,257 of record JAODUO010001010.1, read on the forward strand.
CTGGACGGTTGGAATAACCAACTATTCCGCATATCGGCATCTTCGTTGTCGGGAATCAAAATGGCGCGCGTACCCATGGTGCATTGCAACATTTATTTTGTGACGTCATATGAATACAAGCAATTGTTACAGCCTTACCCCAGATTAGGGTAGAGCCGCTGATTGGCTCTCAGGCCAACTATGAAATAAAAATTGGAATAACGATATACTTTTACAAGATAATGATATCCTATGAAAAGTATTCACCATTGAAGTTATATTAACACAAAAATAAGTAAACATTCAAATGACAGTATGTGCTTTATCTTTGGTCAAGCACTGATATAATTGGATAAAACAAACTACTGCAATATGCACCTCATTAAAAAGGTAAGAAACTCTATTTCAAAGCCGATAAAGTCCCAATATCGGCCGGTCCCAGGTTCGGAACAGTAGCAGGCCAGGATTATCCGTTGTTACTAACTTAGTTCCCGTTAGTAATACATCAAGTATTCCAATATGATTCTTATTCGCACATTTTTAATGAAAATGCATGCGCGGCAAGCGTTTTGACGAAATTCGGCCCGGGCGTGACGTATGCCATCAATGCTACGTCAAGCCAGATAAAAGAATCCGAATCTGGGATCACAACACCGGCATCCACGGACGGGTCTGTGGGGCGCCTCCGTGACCCTGATTTTTGTCGAAACGTGTGCGTGTGCCTTTGGCAATGCCAAAGGCACACGCACACGCGCACGCACACATACACACACACACACGAATTACGTCGATTCGACGGCATTAAATTGATAAAAAGTAAATTAAAACACAATAAAAAATATTTAACTGATTTGTTTGTACCGGAAATTATCATGTAGAATGACATTCCGAACACCTACACATACAAATTCGGACCCACCTCAATTTTAAGATTATAACTGCATCTTTGCCAACATTTGATACTTGATTTTGTTAATTCAATCATTTGACATCATCTTGCGCATATTTATGTTTTATAAACAGCGCATCTTATTAGACTTTTGAGGTCGAAAAGACAGCGCGGTCGGCATAAAGAAACTGTTTATCGCTCATTCCACGTGCACGGCGCAGTGACGCATGCACCGCTGCGCCTGCGACTGGCACAAATCTGAGCGCAATTTGTGTCTCAAAATGCAATATTTGTGAAACATAAATATACCTGGGAATGCTGATTGATCATGTTTAGGATTAGAGTGTGTGTGAGGTATCCAATATAGGCAAATATGTAGTTAGTGGCAAAATTGAGGTGGGTCCGAATTCTGCATAACTATATTGTCTATAACTGCTGGGCCCTGTCCCTGATTCTTTAGGCCAGTTAGCAGGAAAGTAAAATTTACTCACCTTCGAATCATCTATTTGGCGTTTCACCCACAATCATTTGGCGCCCATGAATGATGTGAACATTGGTTGTTCTGACTTCTGACACTAGGTTACCTAATTTGATGCGCGCGCAAGAGCGAGCGGTTTTACGGTGGCTTGAAAATCGGTCATAACTTGACCTTTTGTCTATCGCAGTGACATAGTTAGCGACTTCAGTCGTACCACCTACCGGACGCTGAAGTCGTTTTATAACTTCATTATTTGAAATTCGTAAAATTTCAAATAATGTTGTGTTTATTCCCCCTTCTAGTACTCGGGAACAAGTTAAACAACTCTAATAATTAAATAAAAATCAACTTTTTTTTGGAAAACGTTTTTTCTCAAATTGCTAAATAATTGGATTTGAATCAGAGTTATTCACATTAAGGTTCATATTACATCATAATTAAAGAATGTTAATCAAATTCTCACCTGTATGCATGTGTGCAGCTGCGACTAAAAAGTTATTAATTTAAGTGAGCTTATGATGTTTTAATTATGTCTATCTTCTATTGTCTTTATATAGGGACATATGACGGAATATTTGTAATTATGATATGTGACGCGGCATGCCAAAACCAGGCTTTTGTCGGCAAGTTGACAATTCCATATTATTATTGATTCAATGAGAGGAGACGAAGAGCTTTAAAATGATACCAAGATGAACACTCTATCTTATGTATGGGCGAAGATATTCCACTTCAAGTGCATATGTTTGTGGAATGTCACTTCCGAGAAAATGAGCTTTTAAAATGATCGGTCGTAAAAAGTGATATCGCGGAACATTACCATAGCAATCACACATTTATATTGCTCCAATTGTCCTGAAATGCTGCATAGACCTACAGATGGTGTATAGTTTTTTGTATACACATAATATGTGAAAGAATAATTAGGAAATATTAAATATTAACCCTGCGACCGGCCAGGTCCGATTAATCGGCCCGAGACACCTTCCTGAATAAAAACATTTTTAGTTTGCGTAACCAGTAACCGGTGGTATAATTTTGGTGTCATCGGATAGCTGACAGATTTGTCAAGATGGTGTATATTTATTCATGAGCAGATTGAAAGACAGCCAGCTACACGGACAAAACGTGTGACAAAGTTGATGCCAAGTTTGGGTGGTTTACTACGCCTTCCGTAACGAATTTACGCATCCATTCATAAAGGTCCGACCCCTGCATTCGTGGCATCAATAGAGAGCTCTGTTCTTGCCCAATCTGGGGAAAATAAACATGTGGGTGGGGCTGGTCCAGCGAATCCGAACCAAGCTTTCAAAAACCGCGTCATCTTCCCGCCGGAGCAGAAATAAACAACAAGATGGCGGACGTTCGTGTCGAAGAACTTTCTAGATTCAAATGTTTACTTCGGATTATCTAAAGTTACTGCATCTATGTTTCGAAAAACCCCTGATAGTATTCAAGAATATGACTATTATACTAGTTGAAATAGTTAGAATGACTTTGGATGCTTTTTGGTCTGAAAAATCGACCATTTGTCAGCGCTACATTTCACCGCTCGCGCCGCGGGTTTGCGCAGGAGGCGAACGTAGCAGTGATCGGGCGCCCTAAAATGGCCTACCTCCGTCCTCCGATGTTTAAAGAAATCATAAATATAAAAGTTCTCAACGGATTTGATTCATTTTTATGTTACTTGGCAGCTAAGACGTATGGCTACAATTGTCTCGCAGTAAGTAGGAAATTTGTCCGTTCAGTATTTAGTTGGCCTTTTGGGAGCAGGATAGTGCACTAAAATGGCTTTGTTTTAGAGTAATTAGCTGTGGAATTAATGAGGGGCTTGCATTAAAATGTTCACTATTACCCCTTTCAACACTGTTTCATGGTATCTATTATGGAAATATTGAAAGATTGATGATTTTGCTGATTGATTCCGCAAAGAACCCACTTTCGACATTTTGAGGGCATGCTGACTAATTACGCCCTGACACCGATCGCGGATCTGCGACAAGCGCCTGGTTTTGGCGTGCAGCGTCACATATATTAAGCAACAATGTATCACTACCGTGTGGGCTTGAACTAAATTAAAGCTAGACATGAAAAAAGTCAGTTTTAAATGCATTGCCCATTGCAATGATTTGATAAATTGTCATTGTTCTTATTTATGCCAACATCATTTATGTAAATAAAATAAGGTCAGACGTCAGTGTGAATAATTGGTGGTAGGTCATATTTCAATTCAATGCATAAGAGCACTTCCTACGTTAACACTGGATTTGCAAAAAGAATTATTTTATCACAGAGCCAGAGGCTGTTTTATGCGGACATTTCCCCCAAGCAAAACAAGGCAACCAAGCCAGCTAGTGTTGTCGGAATCAATCACAGTGATACACTTCTAACATGTTTTTATTTTGTGGAAATTGTTTGAATATTTGCATATTCCAATGTTAGATAATAACACCTGTGATTAAAATATAGTTGCTTTAGGTTGTGGTTTCAATAGCGATTTCCAGTACGGCAATTTTAACTTTCAGGAAAATTATATAACATTTGTGACCACTGCACAACCTGCTGTGTAGCATACGTTCGTTTAGATCATTCAACTGAAATACACTTGCAAACTGCTATAACCTTATATTTCGTTATATATATATATATATATATATATATATATATATATATATATATATATTATATAAAAAATACTATTTTTGACCTCAATGTAGTGATTTAGCATTAGCGTTTTATTTCCAATATTACCTATATTATTTGGTCTATTTGACAGGATTCTTTTTCGGACTTTTAGCAACTTTTTCTATTCGACTATCTTTAAGGCCCAGTAAATTAATTGTTCTGCACCCACGATGGAATCTAGTGTAGTCTTAATATAATTTACTATTTTCTTGTGAGACTTTTCAGTAACATATTTTATATTAACTGGCTCACTACAAATACCGTTTTGCGACATGCTTCAATAACCTTTACATATGCTTTATTAGCAGATCTGTTTGTCAACCTTGACATGTCTCTTGGCGACGTTTCTCTGTAAATATATTTAAAACGAACCAGTCATCATAAGCAGCGTATTGATTAGCATAGGAAATCTCACCCAATATTTGTTGATAAGATGCTCAAATTAGCACATAAATTAAAAATATTAACCTCATTAGGAAGAATATATATATTTAGATATACATTCGCGCCAAATTAGTGTCTCTAATTAGTATCGTGTTCAAAGATGCAGTTAGATTATGTATTAGATGACTAAAAATGGCCGTCATTGCGTCAGCGCAATCCTGAAGAAAAAAATGGGCGGTAAATTCGAAACTACTTTGCTACAATTCGCTACATGCGATTTGCATGAACTTTTCAGGGTCTTCTTAATAAATATCCATCTAACTACTAGG
>JAODUO010001010.1:22500-70000 GCA_025642075.2 Ridgeia piscesae
TGGAGATACACTTGTAGTGGCACTGGCAGAGCAACAACAGAAACTGCATGTTTGTGAGAAAAACTGGCTGCGAACTAAAAAGAGAGTAGAGAAAAGGTTGAACGATCTGAGGAAAGAAATTGAATCGGAAAGCAGGTTAACATGAGTTTTGGTGAAAAATCGGTTGCGATGGGCTAGTTTTTTATAACGGATGCCAGCAGGTAAACTCGCAAACCTAACAAAACAAAACAGCAATGACACAGAAGAAGGGGACGGCTGCAGCTGAGGTGGGAGCACTAAATGGAGAGACATGAGACGATCAGGAGAGGACATGAGAGGGACAGAGGCGTCAATCGACAGAGACTAGTATGGAACGAGCGGACGAATAGAGTGATCCAGCAGTATTATTCGGACTAACCTTCAGTGTACAACAGGCATCAAGGATTAACATATTGCCGATATGAAAGAGATGAAATAATACATCACATTTGATGCAAATGGTAAGAGGTGACAGAAGGTCAGGCCAGACAAATTAGAACACCTATGGCATCCGACCTGTTAGACGTACATGCCCTAATATTAATAATCGTATATCAATTGTTTACGATGTCGTAAATCTATAATGCAATATCCTCTCGTCAATATGAAATTCATATTACGAAAAACATATTTTCGTTGTTTCAGAATACAGTGTTTCATCTATCAGATAGAAACAACAACATGGACGACTGGTTTTTACTTCACCCTCTGCAATTTGTGCTCTTCTGTGCCGCCGCCTTCTTATCATGTGAAGGTGTGTAAAAATTACATGATGAGAGGTAGCTCCTTATCAGAATAAATACAAATTAAGTAATTTTCAGGTACCCTTGTCACATATGAACAAAATATACTCATAGTATGTACTTCATTTTATTTTCGTTTTGGTGTAACTATTATAAAATTTGATTTTTTTAACATGTAATGTACGTTTGTTAATATTAGGTCACACTGCAATCTTATGTAGTTCAGTCTTAACCTCGTCAATGATAGTGTGGACATTTGTGTGAGCATGAAACAAACTTGTGTCGTCTGCAAACAGTATTGGCTCAGTGTCTGATACACTTTGTACAGTATTATCAATGGGCTTAGTATGGATCCCTGGAGAAGTTATTTTCATACAATCCGATTCTGTTTTATTATACAACACATCTTGTGCTTTATCCTTTACGGTAACTTTTGAACCATTCACAAGCTACGCCTCTTATGCTATAGCACTGAAGTTTTGTAATAAGATGTTATGAACGTTTCAAGAACTCTTATGTCATACTGAATATATAATTAGCAATAACTGGACATTCCATTTCACATACGAGTATTACTTGCTATGGACTGTGAATCTGTTTAGTTATTTATTCAGTGATCAATTTATTTTTATTTATGAGTTATAATCACCTATTCGGATAGTATATTCCATTTATATTTTTAATAATCAGTATAAATATACTGTATGTAGTCCGACTCATCGTCGCAAGCCAATGCTGTGCAAATCTAGTATTATCAGAACCCTTGTACGAAATTCGGATGTTAGTTGACTCGGTGGTAATAATTTATTTAGTCATTCTCGACTGCTTCACCTGTGAGAACCGCGTCAATACCCGCCCCAATTGTATGATAGGGAATCCCAATGTAACGACGCATTCCACCAATCGCACGAGCAACTGAACCGGTGTTGTGTATGTCAATATATGCTTCTTCCTCCCAACCAGTGCGTGTGTTTTTTGTAAAGCTGTCATTCAGAGTTTCTGCTGGCTGGCACTGACGAAATCAGGAACAGCCATCAATAACATCGCGAGGTTTTTACCACTGCAATTGGGGTTTTTTTTGGCTTAACAGTTTCCAACAAGTAGGCTTATTATTCAAACATATTTCATAATTTCACAACTAGCAATGCTCTACTCACTTCAACGTTTCAACCACAATCGGCGGCCTTCTTCAGGAACTGAATGGACACTGCTCGCTAGATGGTGGTTGAAACGTTGAAGTGAGTAGAACATTGCTAGTTGTGAAATTTTGAAATTTGTTTGAATAGTATACTTCCAACTTGTTGAACATTTTCACGAAGTAGGCTTATTGTTCATTGAAGATTTCCAGTACATCAGTGTAAGAAAAGTGTTGATTGTCTGCGCAAATATACGATACGTTGTGACTTGAGGGTTTTTGTGAAATAGTGTATGTATTATTAGAGGTTCTAACATTTCCTGACAGCGCATATTAAGCCAATCGTAAGCAATATCCTCCACCAGGTCGAAATGTAGTGGTTTAAACCGATTGTTTAATCCCAGGTTTAGCTTCAGGCATTTGACAACAAGGTCCAAAACATGAATTAATGAAAAAATACCCGTATGCATACAACTCAAGGGATCATTTTCTATCCATCTTGACGGTTTTTACTGTATTTCTGATTTCTCTTTATCGTTATATGATCTACAAATATTGTGATTCCGATGACAATATAATGCCTCGCTGATGCCTTGTCTACATTACTATTGCAGCTGGGAAGGGCTGTTATAACCAGCCTAAAGGAGTCGATTACAAAGGAACGTGGTCTAAGACAAAATCAGGGATAACTTGCCAGAATTGGAGGAGAAACAGCGTGCGTATGTGTTAAGGAAAGTTACAAGATTCAGAAACACCTAATACAGTAATTTGCATTACACTAGTACTGTGCAATCTATGAAAAGAGCAGGGTCATTCCGTGTGAAATCAGTTGCTCAAATCATCGCCATACTCCAATTTTGATGAAATCTTGCGCAGTTGTTGACTCACAAGAAAACTCAAAATTGGACATTATAAAAAACACTAGGTTTTTTACTGTTGAAGATATTGGTCACTGAACTTTGGCCCGATCTGCCTACTGACCGTAACTCTGCTTCTAAAAACTAGAAAGCTAGAAAAGATAATAAGACATCTTTGGAAACCCAATAAATAGACATACGTATTAATTATCCATGAAGATAACATTTATCATAATTTAACTTTGACATCTGATTCCCAACTAATATCGAAAGTCTGGCCTTTTTCTAGAACATCCCATTGGATTATTGCACAAGAGTCGTTGAACTTATTGGGTTGAGCAAATAATATTATTCAGAGAATCAGTAAATTTAATATACACAGGCGACCAATTGTTGGTCTGGAGATCAGCAGCTATCACACTGAATGGCAGCATAACGTTGTTGGATCGCATAAATAATATGTTTAAATTGTTGATGGGGAGATTTTTAACATGAACTGTTGTCATGGCTTAACTTCAGTGGTTGTTGACCAAGTGAGTAAACTATGATATTTGTTATATATTCGCAAGCATCATCGCATACTCTTTGGCATCTGTCAAAGTGAAGTCAACGCACAGTCACAGGTTGTCACACACGTTTCTAGGTTGACTTAAAACATACTGCTAATTCCAAATTAATCACACGGGAAGAGCACACGTGATGACATGCTTGGAATGGTAAACAAGCTTGCAGCAAAGACCACAATTCAAAGTAAAAGATTAATTAATTATTTAACAAAAATTTGTTCTGCCTATGACAAGTTCAAACGGATAAAAGACTTAAAATGCAACATTCACCATTTGAATATTAAACATAGTGGGATTTAAACAAGCATTTTTTGAAACACACTAACACGAATGGATACCATTGTGAAATGATTTGTCTGGTTATCTAACAAGCGCAATAAAAAGTACCGGTATTGTAATTGTTGTGACTACAAACAACCAATCTTTATTTCGGACAAAACACCGTTAATGTAATTATGAATCACGTTCAAAATCAAAAGTAAAAATACAAACACTTATCATTCCCTTTCAGCCACACTGGCACAGTTGTCACTACGGTGGAAATGAAAACTACTGTCGTAACATGAGAGGTCCGGGTATACCACGTCATTGCTTGGAACCAGTGCCTTGGTGCTACACAGTGAACAGAAACAAGAGATGGGAACATTGCGACATTGAAATGTGCAAGAATACACCAGATTTGCCCGGTACAACTGGTGAGTTCGTCTCTCCATTTTCTCCCGGTCTTCATCTAGATTATTTCCCTTGTTAGAGCTGCCCAATCTATTCGTTTGCCCATCGCCAATCCGGTTCTTTAACGTCGAGATGTGTAATGTGTTAATAGTTTAATTTGCTGGACATACGCATGAATTATTGAGTTGTCTCTTCAAACATGTTTCATATTTACCCTTGCAATTGTCGCGGTGCTTGGCGAATGCTGTGAGGTCGGTCGTAATTCTTTGAATCTCCTTCTCTTGGGTTTTTGTCTCTGGTACTGTATCAGGTAGACATAGCTTTCAACATCTGAGTGGTGTAAATATACTATATTGGTGTTTTTTCCGTCCCCACTTCTGTCTTCGATTTGTTCATCTTCAGACCCTAATTTTGACTTTTATCAGCGAACTCCTGGAGCAGTTCTTGTACTTCATCCGGTGCATTAGCGCGCATTGGGAATATGCTTCAATTCAATTAAGTTCACTTTGGTGTCCTTAAAAAACGATATTCATCGTACAACTCATGATCGTATCAAAAATATGTTAACAAACGATTGTCAAATAATTGAAATGAACTGCAAAATTGAGCGATATTGTGTCTCCTTGTCGTATTCCTATCATAATGTTAATCTTGTTATGTTTTCTTTATGTAGATGAGGTGCCATCGAGCTGTTGGTATAGATATCTCCCATGAGTTCATCATATGCATCTATCCATATTCTTGATGCGAGATTAGTACCGTTTGTGAATGGAACTTGCTCTCGTGGCTTCTTTTCGTCGAATGTCTTCTGTAGACGTTTCCTTGGTGCATTCGAGAACACTATGTGTATGTTTGATTTGTATAGCAGGTTGTACTTCTTGAGATAATTCATATTTCTATTCTTGAAAATGATCACCAGTTTTGTTCCATGCTGCGCGTATTCGCCTTTCTGGTAGACATTTAGTGTACAGCTTAAGAAGTATCTTCGAGATTATATCCTGCTTTAATGTATCAGTGTGTATATATATGGTCGTTGCCAGAAGCTGCATAATTTTTCCTTCGAGCATTTATCTAGGGTACCACTTTCGGGGCCGTGTACATTAGAGTACTCTGTTGACTTATCATATCTCGGTGTAAATGTTTTCTGTTTTATTTGTCTTGAAGTGATTATTAGTCTGTCTTGCCTCTAAGGTCGGCATCCTTTTTACTTTCCTCAGGTTCTTTCATGCCATGATCTGTTCTCGTACTATGTCTTGGTTGTATTTCCTGATGTCCTCCTTAGCTTTCCTTTTGATGGTCATACATATTTCTACCTACTCTGCTGGTGGTATTCATGATTAATGTGGAACCGAAGTGTGTGTGTGTGTGTGTGTGTGTGTGTGTGTGTGTGTGTGTGTGTGTGTGTGTGTGTGTGTGTGTGTGTGTTGTGTTGTGTGTGTGTGTGTGTGTGTGTGTGTGTGTGTGTGTGTGTGTGTGTGTGTGTGTGTGTGTGTGTGTGTGAGTGTGTGTGTGTGTGTGTGCGTGTGCGTGTGCGTGTGCTGCTAGGAACCATGGCTAGCTGATAATTGACAGTACTTGTGTATTTGAGACTTCCTCACAGCCACACGCTGGAAGGCCTGGTGGTCTGCATGGAAAGCATACCTAATTGTTATTACATTTATTGCAGGTCTGTGTCAGCTGTTTTTCCAGATTTTAGTTAATCTATATCCACAAAACTATTGATTTTTTGTAATTGCAAGTTGAATTTATTTTGGTACTTATTTAATTATCTGTACAATGGTATGACTGGTGTATTGTCTCATGTAGGTGACAAGCATAACATTGATATTCTGAACAACATTAGAAATACATTTATTGATATCAACTTCATTCTGACCACTGGGCAGGCTAAGTGTGGTGGGTGGAACTCAAATTTGAACAGGACAAAATATAGTCAATAGAAATATATTGTATATAGACCAACTCATCTTCGTAAGCCAGGACTTTGCTATGCAAAACTAGCACGCGAAGTTCGGATGTTAGTTGACTCAGTAGTAATAATTGATTTCGTAATTCTCGACTGCTTCACCGGTGAATACCTGCCCCAATCGTATGATAATCGACTCTTCGGAATCACAATGTAATGATGCGTTTGCCGAATCGCACAAGAAATTGAACGGTTTCGTGTATGCCAATATGTGCTTCTACATCCCAACTAGTTGAAGGCTGTCAGCCAGAGTTTCTACTGGCTGAACTGATGAAGTCAGCAGCAGCCATCCATGGGACCCGAGGGTGGGCCTACTTCGAAAATTAACTACTACAATTGTTTTGCATAACAATTACCAGCAAATAGGCTTATTGTTCATTGGACATTTCCAATACATCAGTATCAGAAAAGTTTTGATTGTCTACACAAGTGTACGATACATTGTGATAAAGGTTTTTGTGAAATACATGTATTTTTAGAGAATCTAAAGTTGCCTGACAGCGCCATTCCGAAAATTAAACCACCCATAACCAGGTCGAAATTTGAGTGGTTTAAACCAAGGTTTAGCTTAAACCAGCGTGATGCCTTTGACAAAAGGTTAGACCACTGGCCTAACCCTGGTTTAAAGATAATAAACTACGTGGATGCATACGGCTCACGGGGTAATTTTCTACCCATCTTTCCGGTTTATACTTTTATGTTCTCATTTTCTCTTTATCGTTATATGATCTACAAATCTTGTGATTCTGATATGACAGTGCATATATCTGGAAAGGACTGTCTGATGACATCTACAGGATGGGATTACAACGGAATGTGGGATACGACAGTATCAGGTCGAAAATGTCAGAGATGGAAGTTAAACCAGGTATGTCCGTGCGTGCATGTTAAGGAAAATTACAAGATTTAGAAACATCTTACACAGTAACTTGTATTAAAGTAGCATTGTGTTAAGTATTAAAAAACAGGGTCATTCCATTCAAATCAGTTGCTCAAAACATCGCCAGATTCAAATTTTTATGAAATTATGGAGAGTTGGGTATTCATTATCAACATAAAGATAACATAAATCATAATTTAACTTTGACTTTTGATTCCCAAATAATAAGGAAACTCTGGACTTTTTCTACAACATCCCATATTATTTGCAGATACCGATACCGAATTTATTATGACTGAACAGTTTACATATCACTGACTCTCTATTTCAATAACAACCTTATCCACTGTATCCACCTGAGATTTTATGGAAATGGCCCGCATTTTCTTGCCGCGAACCGATCACATGGGCTTACAAAACATACTCATTTTTATTTGTTTTGCACTAATATCAACGAATGCCAGTGCGCGATATGTTCGGGGGGTAAAATCTGTTAAAATCTATCGTATTCGACCGTGGAATTAGGTTGATGTCACTTGGTGAATTTTCAAAGTCATGAATTTGATTTAATTGCATTTTATTTTGGTTACATATACACATTTGATAGTCTCAGTGAAACCAGCGTGAGGTCATTGTAAATAGTGTACATAATGCTATTATAGTCTGGATTAGGCTGCATGTAATATTTGTTTTAAAGAAATTGTGCACAAGGTTTCCACGTTGATGTCGTTGCACAGCTTTTATCAACTGAAACCATGATTAAAAACAATGATGTCCCGATATGGTGAAATACCTTTTCATAAATAAATAAATAATATATAATATATAATATATATATATATATATATATATATATATATATATATATATATATATATATATATATATATATATATGAAGGTAAGCAGGCCCGATTAGATATTGTGGTACTTCATGGTGTTAATTTTAAACAAGTTTAAAATCCATGGATACCATTGTTAAGTGATTTGTCTGGTTACCTAATAAGCGCAATAGAAAGTACTGGTATTGTAATTATTATGACTACAAACAACCAATCTTTATTTCGGACAAAACACCGTTCATATAATATGCATTATGTCCAAGGTGAAGAATAAAAATAAATATAAATACACCTACCATTCCCTTCAGCCGCACAAACACAACTGTCAAGAAAGCGGTAGACCAGGCGCCTATTGTCGCAACATGGAAGGTGATGGTGTGCCGAAGGAATGCGGAAAGTCAAGGCCTTGGTGCTTCACAACGGATAGATCGGTGAGATGGGAATATTGCGACATTCCGCCGTGCAGTGGTGAGCACCCAACTATATTCCTGAACGTTTCAAGTAGATTCAATTTGAAAGAAAACAGGTTGAAGTGATCGGTTGAGGTTTCAGATTAGTTAAAATAGTCACTGTGTATGCATTCAAAAGAATAGTTTACGAAATTGTACATTGCAGAACGAATTACTTCATGTTAGTTTATTCGGTTTAGTTATACGCTGTTCCCACCTGTTTTCACAAGACATGCTCACCGCTATATCATTTCTACCCAGACTAAAAAATAATTAATTAATCTTTGTTATCATCACCATTGTGCAGCTGTACTGTCCAATGATAGGGCGGAGACCTTAGCTTACTGCTTCCAAGTGTCTTGTGAAATCCTCTGCAGTGTGGCACCCTGACAGTACTCGTCTAGTTCGTTTCTCCATTGTCTTGGCGGTCTCCATCTAGATCGTTACCCTTCTTAAGCATTCCAAGTCGTGATAGCGATGTCCTTCGGTTCTCTCGTATTCTATTGATATGTCCTGCCCAAGGTCACTACAACCTTCTGACTTGTTCAATACTATATGTGACCTGTGTCTTTTCACTTACCCATTTGCAAATTTTTCTGTTCCGGGGTGTTTCGTTTTTGTTTTTGCTGCTGCTAGCTTGTACTTTTCCTTTCTGGGAGACGAACAAGCGAAGCAAAGATGACAGATATTCTCCGTCTATCATCAACCCTCAGGTTTCACAAGGTCTTCCGAATATGCTTCCGGATTGTTGCCAGAAACATCCTGTGCGACATTGTGACTCCCTGTCGTGCCGGTGATCTTGTTCTCTTGTTACTTTCTTTGTGTAGATGAAGTGCCATCGATCTGTTGGTGTACATGTTTTCATTAGTTCAATGCATACGTCTATCCCCTGTTCTTAAAGCGAGATCAGCACTGTTTCAGAATCCAAGTTGCTCGTGTGGCTGATTATCGGCGAGTGTCTCAATGCATACGAGAGAATGCATACATAATAAACAAATCAGTTTGTAGTTCTTGAGAGCATTCTTATTTCTCTTCTTGTAAATTATCACCATCTTTGCGCTCTTACAAGCTGCGGGTATTCGTTTTTCGATAGGCTTTTTGTGTTCAACTTAAGAAGCAGCGTCTTATGAGATAGTAAATTATCTTGCTTTTAATGTATCAGTGTTTATATGGTCGTTTGCCTGATGCTGTCACATTCGTCCTTCTTGTAACTTATCTCGAGTACCTCTTTCGGGTCTGCATAAATTAGGGTATTTTGTTTCTCGGTGTAGAAATCCTACGTCCTGCCCGCCTAGAAGTTAATTAGTATGTCTTGGCCTAATGCCTGCGTTTAAAAAATACTTTTCCCAGGTTCTTTGATTCCATGACGTTGTGGCGCATACATTTTCCCGGCGTTTTAAACGTTTCGATTGACGTTTCTGCGCATGCGCGATAAATGTAAAATCATTAATATACAGCGAAAGGAAAATGCATTTATAGAATAAATACTACGGGTTTTTCGTTAGGATGTATATAACCTCACAGCAAAGTTATTTGTCGCAAATTAACACGTGGCAAACAAGTTTTGAGGCATGTATTGATAGCAAGCGTAAATCACGTGACTATAGTGCGCCATAATCCGTGACAGTCATTTAAACAAACGCAAGATGTTATTGTATTGAACGACTTTTTAAGCAACTCTTCACAGTAATCATCACAGGGGAGTTAACTAACAGCCCGTGGCATTTATACAAAAAATGTTTTGCCGTTTCGCTGCACATCGGAAATGTTATAACGATCGGGAAAATGTAAGCGCGACAACGTTTTATCGTATGACCCCTTAGTTGTACTTCCTTATCTTCTTCTTTCCTTTCTTTTTGATGATTTTGCATATTTATATCTACTCTGTGCGTTGCTTGTTGGTTGTATTCATAATTACGGTAGAACAGAAGTTTGTGTGTGTGTGTGTGTGTGTGTGTGTGTGTGTGTGTGTTGTTGTGTGTGTGTGTGTGTGTGTGTGTGTGTGTGTGTGTGTGTGTGTGTGTGTGTGTGTGTGTGCCAGCGCGCGTGTGTGCATGTATGCTTGTGTAAATAATATCAATAAAGAAAGAGCAGTATCATATGGGTGTTAATTTTAGTATAAAGCAACGCACGGATAAAGATAAAGTTCAAACTAAGTTTTTGACCGGTTCATTTATAACGGAATTGTTGCAAGGTTTCAGCTTTGATCTACAATATACAGTGTGTGTCATTGATATTTTCGAAAACGAGTTTAGGTATCTGCTTGTCAAATCCATGTGAAAATGGCGCAACCTGCGAGATTGTGGCTGGAGAAGGCTATATTTGCAAGTGCAAGGATGGTTTTACAGGAAGTACTTGCCAGTCAAGTAAGATATATTTTAATAAGTGTAATACATGTTTGATCTTAATAAGAGAGGTACCCACTACACTACTGAGGCATCAGAGAAAATATTTTTTTACACAGAAAACCATGTATTTTCCTATCTTTCTGATGTGACACTAGCCAACGATGAGTTATTGTGGTTATTGAAAAGTGTTGGTATAAATATTTCATCAAGTTGCTGATATGTATTTATTCTATCACTTAGCTATACGAAAAAAAGTTTTTCATTTTTTAAATTGGCCTTCATCCACGTGTGGTTTTGGAAGTTAACACAGTTCCTAACCTCCCAAGTCCGTCATTCCTACCCGACGATGAAGGACCAGTGGCCGGTTGCATGACACGCACCCAAGTTAGGCGGTAGTAGTGCACCAAATTAACAGACCAACACATCCTAATTAAGACCAGTAGAGTTCATAAATATGAAGATATTTATACATATTATTCAGTGTGCATAACCACATTTATTATGAGAATAAATATGTATTAACTAGTCATGTAATAATAAATAAATAAATTAGTTACTAGGTGATAATTAGCGGGTAATCTCGACAGACAGAATAGGTTATTGTAAAATGCCACAATGTCCATGAATATATGTTTATATAAACCATACAATTTGTTTAAAAAAATGTAGTAAGAGATATAATTTAATATTTATGTAATATTAATAGATAAATCAATATTCGTAGCCCTCCGGTTTCGAAGACACACTGCAAGAAGCCTAGTAGTCTAGTAGTGCACCCCCGGAAATATACTTTTAATTGGTATCACTAGATCGGAAAACATACGAAGAAAAGAATTTGCTATGCTAACAAGTCAGCAAAATGTCACACGTATAATTGTTATGCAAATTAGTGCCGCCATTATTGGAAAATCTAATTTTCACTATATCTCAGCCAATATTACATATAACTGACAAAATAAGGTATATAGACCAATGTTATGAGGGTCAACAACCATAATAAAACTATTGTTGACATGATCACATGTGTCTATGACAGTTTAATATGCAAATTAGTACCGCCATTATTGAGAAATATATTTTTCACCATATCGGCCAATATTGCACATAACAGCACAAATAAGGTGACCAGACCCATGTGTTCATGGTCAACAATCATCAATGAACCATTCTTGAATTAACTACGTGTGACCCTGGTATTCTAAATTCTAAAGTGCCAACATTACCGTAAATATGACCTTTTCGCTGTATCTCAGCCAATATTGCAAGTCAGTTGAAAAGATTTTTTGATGGCATCTACTTAAGAAATCGTGTTTTGTTTTTGTGACCCAATGTTAAGATGGAGATCAATTCAAGGTGTGGTGAATAAAGAAGAAATGATATGATAACAACATAACTAAACATTTCTAGTTGTGTTGATTTATTTTAATGTGTTTTGTTTATGTTGAAATACCTTAACAAGAGGATCAAGAAAACACATGGAAGTTAAATGATCCTGAGGGTTATCCAATGTTGTATGCAACAATTAAAATCCCAAACAGACACGTACATTTTAATATATTAAAATGAAATAAAAACATAGAAAATTTGAAATAAAAAAACCATAAAGCGTCATATATGACTGTATATCCATGTTCAAGAAAAACACTTTAATCAACTGAAAATGTAAACACGTTCAATTCGTGAGCATTGGAATGAGATTGAAGCAACTTAACCCAATTGTTACAAAATCAAACATCTCATTCATAATCGACTCTAATGCATTCCAGAGTAATGATGCGTTCGCTCAATCGCAAAAGCAACTGATCGGTTTGGTGTACGCCAATATGTGCTTCTACATCACGTTCAGTTCATGTCGGTTTGCAAGGCTGCCAGCCAGCCAGAGATTCTGCTGGCTGGCACTGACGTGATGCGAGGGTGACACTCTTTCAAAAAATAACTACTGCAATTGTTCTGCATAACAATAGGGACTCTACAGAACTTGTCAACCAGGTGGCGCGATAATGAATCTTGGCCATTGTACCAGCGTCCGGTTCCTTCCTAACGCCACATGCATTCATTATATCAAACATTTATTATAGCTATGCTTTATATTAATAACAGTTGGAGTCTAAAATGATTCAAAGATGAACAGAAAAAATAAATCAACAGCGCGCGCGTAAATAGCGCGATTACGTTGGAGGCCCGATTTGGGTATCAGCGCCCCCTAGCGATCCTGTAGGTTCCCCATTACCAACAAGTACCCTTATTGTTTATTGGAAATTTTCAATACATTGATGGTCTACGCAAATGTACGATACGCAAATGTGTGGCTTGAATGTTTTTTTATGAAATATTTATATTATTACAGGTTCTTAAATTGTCTGACAGCGCCATTCCGAAATTAAACCATCCCATCTGGTTTAAATGTTGATTGCTTAAACTGATGGTTTAAACCAAGGTGTTGCTTAAACCTGCTTAAATCATTTGACACAAATGAGACCACTGGTCCAAAATCTGGCTTAATGTTAAACTACCTCGATGCATTCGGCTCACGTGATAATTTTCTAGCCATCTTTGAGGTTTTCTTATACTATTATGTTCTCATGTTTCTCTTTATTGTTAGAAAATAAATTTATATGATCTACAATTCTTGTGATTCCGATGAGGATAGAGGGCTTTGCTGATGCCTTGTCTGAATTGCTACTGCAGCTGATCCTAAAGATAGCTGTGTTTACAAATACCGTGGCGAGGATTACAGAGGAACGTTGGATAAGGCAGATACAGGTGAACAATGCAAGGAATGGAAAGACACCCCGGTATGTGTATATGTTCGTGCGTGCATGCGTATGTCATGTGTATGTATGTGTTAATGAAAGCCACACGATTGCGAAACACGTAACACAAGGCGAAAACAACATCCACCGGTGTCTACCAAGGGACAGTTTTATCGCCTGTGTGTTTTTCTGATGTTCTTAAGAGCCATAGTTCCATGTGCAGTGTGACAAGTACTCAGATGACTCGGCTCTAGCAGATTTCTCACACTGAGACTAGTCACTGAATTGACAAGATATATATAAACAAGATCCTGATAAAACACCATTCCTTGTCTGGATGGATGTATGCATCACGAGTAAGTGATAGAATGACATCTACTCCCACGATCCTCTTGTACGCAAACTACTGAGGGTCACGGTTGCCTTCTGTCAGTTTAAGTAAGCGATGCAACATTATTCTCAAAGTATTTCATGATAATAGGGGTAAGAACAGTTGGGCGAAAGTCATTAAGTTCTATACAGGATTTGCCTGTTTAGGCACCGGACACATAATTGACATTTTCCACAGGGCAGGTATGGCGTTTCAACGGATTGATAAGTTGAATAGCTTGGCAAAATACCCCAGTGTTGAACGCTGTATATCTTCAGTACACTACCACTGAGGTTGTCACGCCCTGCAGTTTTCCTAATGTTTTAACTTTCTCTGAACAACATATGGGGTAATTTCCTCTGATTCTGCGTCATCATTGATATATGTGTACATGTTTTGCCCGATACTCACTAAAACCTGGCGCAATTCCGCAGTAAAGTCAAATATGTCAAAACGACAGTAAAATCGTTAAATTTATCAGCCCAGTCGGTTTGTGTAGAACAATTTGCGTTTGCTTGTATTTGCCAAGCAAGAGTCTTTACACCCTACAAGGCAGCCCTCATAGTAACCCCCCTTTAAAAATGCAGTTCAATTTTCTCATTGCAATCAACCTTTGCATGACATATCTGACGTCTGAGTTCAGTCTGAATTTTCTTTCCGGCCACTGTCTTTCTTCAATTACGCATCTCTCTTTTAGATAATTGTCTTTCTCAACTCTCGTAATCCATGGTTTGCTATTTGAGAATGTTTAAATAGGTTTCTTGGGTATGATCATATCCTCACAGAACACACTGTAATCCGGAATCACAGTCAATGATTGCTCAAAATTATCGCCAAGATTGAAGAACAAATCCCAGTCTGTACACGCAAGTAGGCAACTGCATCTGCCGTCCATTGTATCACCTCCCGAACCGATACTTTCCCGTTTTCATTTTTTGTTGTACAATGGAATCTAGGCTGCTCCCAATCTGAAGTCATGTTGCTGTGTTATATAGTGGTAGATCGTATAAAGTCAACATAACAATTTATCGTAATGATTGATTTCACACGGAATGACTCAGCATTGCCAGCAACATGTTACAAGTAGTACTTATAGTTGAATTGCGTATAATACGGGAAATAAAAAAATATGTTTATATTCTTCTTTCAGGAAGATCATAATTTTACCTTGCTATATATGAATATTATTGGTGTATTATAAAGCAATGTATTTTACTGCATGCCTTTGTGTAGTGTTTTCTTATCATTAATAAAGTAATTATTTTGTCTAAAGAGTCACTTTTAATTACAAATGTTCAGAGTACAGTACATAGGCTTCTTCGTGTCCATGTAAATTTGAAAAAAGATCAATGTTTCAACAATTCAAAGCATAAGATCATGCTATGAGTTATTTCACAGGAAGTGGTCCTTAAGACAGAATACTTAAAATGCAACATTCACTTGTTGAATATTAGGCGCAATGGTATTTAAATAAGTATGTTTTGAGACACACCAACATCCACAGATACCATTGTGAAGTGATTTGTCTCGTTACCGAACAAGCACAACAGGAAGTATTGGTATTGTAATTATTATTATTATTATTGCAAACAATGTTGTTAGTTCGGACAAAACAGCATTCATGTAATAAGCATTACGTCTAAAGAGAAAAGTAAAAGAAATAGCAGGTTTGTTACAGTGTTTATATTGCACAAATCCATTTCCTGTGTAATTCAAATGTCGTAGCTGTACATAATACCCTCAACATTGTTGTTGGCTGACGTAGATGTGCACATTATATAGTACATGTTTACACTTGTCATCCCCAGTGTCCCAACTATGCACCAAGCGGCGCCTCTTGTCGCAACTCACGAAGTTACAAAACCGTACCACGTCGTTGCCGACACATGAGGCCTTGGTGCTACACCAAGTTAGGTCGGGGTGAGAGATGGCGATATTGTACCATTCCGTATTGCAAAGGTGAGCACGCAACCAGTTTCCTTAACTTCTCAAGTAGATTAACTTTGAATGGAAACAGCCTGACATGGTCGCTTAAGGTTTCAAATTAGTTAATACATTTGTAGTTACGTGACATAAACATCATATGATGACAGCCTAGGTAGTCCAATAGTAATGGTGGACGCATTCGAAAGAATAGTTTACGAAATATTGCATTGCAGAACTTAATGTTAGTTTAATCACTTTCACAAGACTTGCTCGCCGCTATATAATCTCTATCTAGTGTTAACGTAATAAAGTAACCGTTATCATCATCATTGTGCAGCTGTAGTGTCCCGTGGTTGGGCAAAGGCCTCAGCATGCCTGTTTTGCGTAATCCTCTGCAATATGGTGCCCTTCCAGTACTCGTCTAGGTCTCCTCTCCATTGTCTCACGGGGTTCTTCATCTAGAATGTTTCCTTTCTTAAGGGTTTCAAGTAGTGATAGGTGATGTTTCTTTTTTGTTTGTATTTCTTTTGTGTTTGTGCGACTTCTTGCTTGTTTTTTTACCTGTTTTGTGAGTTTCTATTTTCTAATTGTATTGCTGGAAATACGCATAAGTTGTAGCTTATTCTCTTCAACCAAGTTCCATATTACCCTTGTCGCGGTGCTTGGAGAATGCTGTACAGCCGGCCTTTATTCCTTGAATCTCCTTCTCAGTGGTGTTAACATATATTGATGTGTCTTTTTTCCGTAAATACCTCTGTCTTCGACTAGTTCGTCTTCAGACCCTGGTTTTGACTTTCATTAGTTAGCTCCTGTAGCACTTTTTATACTTCATGTGGTGGGTGCATTAGCGCATATGAGTACGTTGTCCGCGAAAAAGGTCACCTGAGATATTCTGTCGTCAACTCTCTGGTTTCACAGGTCAGTCGTCTTCAAAAAATGACATGAAGTGTTGAAATAAACAGCTTGGACAATATTGTGTATCCCTGCCGTAAACCTCTCCTCTTATGTCCTTGTTGTCTTTCATCGAGCTGTTGGTGACCATGTCTTTCATGAGTTCAATGTATATGTATTCTATCCCCTGTTCTTGAAAATGAAGCCAAACCAGTAGAATTTCAGAATCCAACTTGCTCTCATGGCTGATTTTCGTCGACGTTTTTTGAAAGACATGTGTAGTTCTTGATAGCATTCTTATTTCCCTTCTTGAAAATTGTCGCAATCTTTGCGTTCTCCTATGCTGTAGGTATTCGTCTTTCTGATAGGTATTTAATGAACAGCTTAAAGTGTTTTAGAGATTGTACCTTATCCTATTTTTAATGTACCAGTATTCATGGTTGTTGCCTGATGTTGTCACATTCTTCCTTGATGAATCTTATTTGACGTACCTCTTTCGTGTTCGTGTAAATTAAGTGTAGAAATCCTGTGTCTAGACGTGTTATTAGTAGTGTAATTAGTCTGTCTTGGCCTAATGGCTTCGTTTGTTTTATCTTCGTTTTATAGGTTCTTTGATGGCATCACTTTCTTTTAGCTGCACTTCCTAATGTCCTACCTGCCTACTTTGTTCGTTGTTTGTCGGTGGTAATCATGATTATGGTAGAGTCCGGAAAACTGGAACAGAAGTTTATGTGTGCGTGTATGTGTTTGGGTACATGTTTGTGTTTGCGTGTGTGTGTGTGTGTGTGTGTGTGTGTGTGTGTGTGTGTGTGTGTGTGTGTGTGTGTGTGTGTGTGTGTGTGTGTGTGTGTGTGTGTGTGTGTGTGTGTGTGTGTGTGTGTGTGTGTGTGTGTGTGTGTGTGTGTGTGTGTGTGTGTGTGTGTGTGTGTGTGTGTGTGTGTGTGTGTGTGTGTGTGTGTGTGTGTGTGTGTGTGTGTGTGTGTGTGTGTGTGTGTGTGTGTGTGTGTGTGTGTGTGTGTGTGTGTGTGTGTGTGTGTGTGTGTGTGTGTGTGTGTGTGTGTGTGTGTGTGTGTGTGTGTGTGTGTGTGTGTGTGTGTGTGTGTGTGTGTGTGTGTGTGTGTGTGTGTGTGTGTGTGTGTGTGTGTGTGTGTGTGTGTGTGTGTTGTGTGTGTGTGTGTGTGTGTGTGTGTGTGTGTGTGTGTGTGTGTGTGTGTGTGTGTGTGTGTGTGTGTGTGTGTGTGTGTGTGTGTGTGTGTGTGTGTGTGTGTGTGTGTGTGTGTGTGTGTGTGTGTGTGTGTGTGTGTGTGTGTGTGTGTGTGTGTGTGTGTGTGTGTGTGTGTGTGTGTGTGTGTGTGTGTGTGTGTGTGTGTGTGTGTGTGTGTGTGTGTGTGTGTGTGTGTGTGTGTGTGTGTGTGTGTGTGTGTGTGTGTGTGTGTGTGTGTGTGTGTGTGTGTGTGTGTGTGTGTGTAATAACGATAACGAATGAGCAGCATAACATTATGTAGGATATCGTTTATTATATACCTACAGAAACGCACGTATAAAGATAAGTTCAAATCAAATTGTGGAAAGGTTGATTTATGAGGGATTGTTGGAAAGTTTCAGATTTATTCTATACATTGTGGCATTGATAATTTCATAACTGTTTACAGGTGCCTGCAGGTCAAATCCATGTAAAAATGGTGGAACCTGCGTGCCGAACGGCGACGATTTTACTTGCTCTTGCAAGGAAGGTTATTTTGCATCCGATTGCCGTCAGTCACGTAAGATGTTTTAATAAGTTTAATGAGTTTGTGATCTTAATAAGAGAGTGCAGAGAGGGCACCCAACACACTAAGAAAATTAACTGCTAGCGTTATCCTTTCTACATAGAATACCATGCATTGTTCACATCCTTCTGATGTTGTGGCACTACTCATCGATGAGGTATTGTGTTTTTGTAAAGTGCTGGTATAAATAAGCTATTATGTAGCTTACATGTACATATGCAATAACCATACGATATCACTTAGCCATACCATAAACCCGGTATGCATTTTTATCAACTGCCTTCGTCCACGATGAAGGGTCTGGTCTGGATTACACAGCATGTGTCAGATGTTGCCTGTTGTATGGGTGCGAGGCATGGGTCTGATGATGATGACACGATGATGGTTAGTGTTAAGATGAGGATGGTGAGATGGATATACTCAGTGACATACAACCCAGTGCATACTTTAGATGCTTTGGATATGATCAGAAGAGGCCGGCTAGAGTGTTACGGTCTCATAGAGCGAAAGGAAGAAGCACACTGGGCTGTACAAAGTTATTGGTCGGGGGGATAGCGCCCGTCGGCAGGTCGAGGAAGACCTGGCAATGCAGTATGGTGGGCAATGTAACAGCGAATGAAGGCAACTGGGAGAAAGGCGAAGGCAGCAAGGAAAATAGCTATGACCTTCTACTATGTAAAACTGTTAAATTCAAACATTCACTCAATCTACAGTCAAATATGCAAAAACTCGCGTAACCATATATCTGTCATAACAATAGCTTTTATTGTCGTTCACATTAACAGTGTGTTGTTATCAGTGTGTTGCTATAGCAAGGTGCAAATCAGAAGCCATATATCCACATTAAAATATCAACACAAATTATATTAAAACATTGTGAGTAAAACATTGTGTACTTTCAGCATATGTTGTTAACTGTTATATAGTATACACGAATTAACACAAGTAAATCTTTGTCGTAATGAAAGTAAAACATTTTATGCACTAGCTGTCTAGCATAACAAGTAATACTTATTACGATGCAGCGCATACAGTAATATGTAATTATAAAAACAATAGCGCACAAACAACAAAAACAGCAAAATAAATATGCAAAGGTCCGGGAATTTGAAATGCAATTCGAACACACAGCTTAAGCTGTTTTGCGTCATGTAACAGAACCTAGATCTAAATCATGCCAATTATGACATATACGATTTATGTTCACATGTGGAATCATATTCTAGTTATCATTGGTGTTGGCGTAATCATATGTCTACAATATAATTTATGTATATTACGTATACACTTATTATTAATTTTAATATTCCTTGTGAAATCTCTCAAATAAGGTCTTCTGTAGACATTTCATCCTTACGCTACATGTTAAATTATCATTACATTGCTAATATGGCTATTGCGAGGTTGACAGCGTTAAGTTTTCTTAATAAGCTATCAATCTATCTACCTATACATTCATACATACCCTCACATACATACACATATGTGTACATATATAATAATTATAATATATAATTCTTATAGACTTATGTCACCCAAACCCATGTCATGGAGGAGTATGCGGTGAGTATGACGGCAAGAGATACTGCCTGAATGGGAAACGCTAAGGTAAACAGAATTTTGTAATCACGTTTTATTTGTGATCGTTGCAAAGGCGAACACATATAAACGTGTAACGTATAACAACATGAATACCATGACGATGGAACTGTAGAGTATAATTTAAGGGGAGAATTGGCAGTTTGAAATGTGTTTAAAATTATTTTATGATAATTTTTGTTTTCTTAACTTTTTGACAGATTGACATGTCTACTTCACAATAAAGTATGCTTTTCAACACATACTCACTGCAAAGTCGCGATTTTTTGCATTAAACACAACTAGATCCCAAAAACTAGCCAACTAATGCACACCAAAGTTTCCAAAGTTTTAAAATTGTCCTATTTCTTATTTAGCATGCATTTCATATCTGTTGATGATTGCCTGACATGTCGCGATAATTTATGGACATAAAGCTCTGCAGTTGTAAACGGAAATTAAAATGTATGGTAAAATGGCGTCCCAAGCTAATATATGTTTCTTTACTTGATAACTTAAACACTTTTGATACAAATATGTCTATGGAGTGCTATATGTTATCAGTATGCATGACATAAGTTGGCCATAAATCAAAATCTATGTAGGGTTAATAATATGTGAACACAATATAAATGGGTGTGTCGGATATACATACGGATTAAGGGGGAGAGGTAAACAATAAAATATTTGGGCCACTTGTAGAACCTTTATAATATTTTATGTACATAGCAAGGCTATCATAAATGCTGCTTATTTGCAACAACTAGTAAGTTTAACACATAAAATACTTAGATCATACTTTAGGTGCCATTTTCTCAATTGTCACCGTTTTGGTTACAAAAGTGAATAGAAGTTCAAAGCTATTAAACCAATGCATACCAGTTTTCCACACAACATTAGCGACGTGAATACCAACATGTGCATTAAAATGGCGATCAGTCATCTGGATTATAGCACAGAGGTTTTTGAATGTGACAAATTTCGGGATAGAAAACATATTCTGTTTAAAATCAGATCTAACAAATTCAGATGACATACAAAAATGGCTATGCACAGAAAATTTGTATAATTCATTATATATTTAGTAGCATGTAAACAGATTAAATTGCCGTAGGACTTTCACTCTTCTATTCATTTAAAATGTTGCTATACTGTTTTGATTATAACTCCTTTCCACGCTGAATTTTGTTTTCACAAAAAAAGATAATCATTAAATATCCTTAGTTTCAATGTAATCACTTCATATTGGTGGTGAAATTAATCATCTTTAAAAAATATTTTTGACAACATTAACACAATGCAGATAGATACATTTTAGTACAAGTTCCATTTCAAACCCGTTTCAATATTTGTATGGAGTTGGTCGCTAGGTGGCGTAAGGTGTTACATGTTTACCTTTCACTGTCCGGTTCAAAATAATGTTGTAATCCAAAACTCCCATTTTTATGCATGGCACTAATGCAGTTCAAGACCAACACACTATTCTATTTGAACACGCAGAAATGTTATAAATTGACACCAGTTACACCTTTTTTGTTTCGCGACAGTACGGTTACATAAACAAAACACAAAGACTGGGGCAGTCCCCTTATATACTGCACTAATAGGCCTTTTCACAAGACGTTCCAAATACTCAGAATCGTTCTGGGGGTGAAGACCTAAAGCACTAAACGTCTTGTTACTTAGCACAGCCACATGCTTTGCTGAGCACGAACAATTTAACGATCTGTATTTAGCCTTTTATTACATCTATGCCTTTTAAAATATCATTCTGTATTTAGCTTTTATCGACTTATTTAACTAATTTCAAGCTACTGTTTTATTATTTAATATGATTTGATTACGTTTTTGTAATATTTATCTACGTTATTTTTATAACGACTGATTACATTTATTACAGTTTTACACTGAAAAGTAATGTGATTTTTAAACTATTGCAATTTTAAAATTAGTGTGGCCTTATGCTCACCTTGCTCATATTGAAGGTCCTTATCCCTACCTACAAGGGGTCGGCATAGTCCTCCTCCTCCTCCAATCCAACTTCATATCTCTGCGGGCAACATGTTCTCCTCTCGTATTTGCACGTGCCCAGACCATCGCAGGCGTCCACTACGCATGATCTCATCGATTGGAGGAGGTTCAGTAGCCGTCTTATTTCCTCATTCCGGCTGTGCTCCAGCCTCCATACCCCAGGGATCCCACGGAGCATCCTCATCTCAGTGGTGGCACTTTTCCTCCTGTTGTTTGTTTGCATTGCTCGACGACATTCACTCCCATATGTTTTTCATCATACCATAACCGATAGGTGTCAAACTGTAAAGATAAAACAACAATTTTCGACCGCACTTTCCACTTCATGTGGCATTCACCAGGGTTCTGTTTTTGGGATTTTGCTCTTCATCCTCGACACTCAGCGTTATAATCGAAAGCAATAATCTGGATCACCACCATTATGCAGATGATACTCAGGTTTATATCTCATTAGTTACGTCGGTTGCAAGTCGCTCCTTGACCCAAATAAATTATTACCTCCAACATATATTCTTCTGGATGACTGACAGCAAATTAAAGTAAAACGGAAACGAAACTGAGTTCTTTATAATTGCTACACCAGTCCCGCGCAGAAAACTAGATGGATGTTTTCCAACATGTATCCTGAGTCAAAACTTCACACCAGCTACCTCTGTGCGAAATCTAGGCGTGAACTTTGATCATAACCTTAACCTTAGACAATATATCTCTGAAAGGTGACGTTGCTGTTTTTATCATATCCACGATATTTGCCGCATTCGCCGGTATGTGTCTCTTGCAGTCGCTAAAACTATCGCTACAGATCTTGTTAGTAGTAGACTTGATTACTATGTTTCCCTCCTTCATAATGTTGCCAGTAAAGACGTTGTTAAACTTTGATGTGTCCAGAATTGTTTCGCAAAGGTAGCTTCCCAGTCTCCTCGTTTTTCTCGCTCAGTGCCACTCCTACATCATTGCATTGGCTCCCCGTGCGATTCCGCATCATGTTTAAGATTTGCACAATGACCCACGAAGCTCTTTCATCTAAACAACTTTCATATTTACTCTCAACGCTCAAACGGTTGTCAAGCTCAAATTTACTTGCTGTTCCCAGAGTCACGACAAATGCCGGAACTCGAGCTTTCTCAGTGGCCGCGCCTACTCTGTGGAATACACTTCATGACAACATTAAATCAGCAGAACACGTTATTACATTTCGCCGTTACTTGAAAACATATCTCCTTGATGTTGCCTAGCCACTGGAAATACATAATCCACTGGTTTTGCTGCGCCACTGAGCTCGGATTCCGAGAATATTGCCGCTATAGAAATTACTTATTAAATGTAATTGTTATTATAATATTTATTTTACATCTACAAGAGTCTTGTTTCCTTTGCAGATTGTCTCCGGCTAACAGCGTAACCACATGCATGCATACTGATTTGATATCGAACACGCGCAAACAGTGAGAGTTGGTAGAGGCATGCATAGAATCAGTAAGCGCTGTGGAGGTGTACACTTCGTCAACAGAAAGTGCTACGTTTACAACAAGCACGCTCGCAAACGAAGAAATGTGAAACCGAATCGATGGCCCAGGCATTATTACATGGTGGTTTGCAAAATTCATAAAAACTTCAAATTAGAAAGCATTCAATAACAAAGCGTCTATCCTCGATTATTGATGACAACTCCGTTGATAATGTTGTTTTTGTTATATTATATCAACGACGAACCTGACTTTGATAGTTGGCACACTTTCTTTGTTTGCTATATTAATTCATACAGTTGATGTTGCTTCAAAGTTCATTCGTTATTCTGCTTTGTTATTTTAAAGGACTGCAATAAATCCACCTGTAACTGTTGATGTTTTTGTATCAATCAGCAATATTGCTATCTTGTTAATTGTGCCAACATCGCCCTATTAAGGTAATAATCTTTTGTGACACTTTGTCAAACGTAAACCACCGGAGTCTTCTATGTCTGATGACAACTGAGTTTGATTCAGCAATCCATATCCATATCTTAGTTCTTGCTAATTCGCAACTACCGTTGTGTCACTGAAATCAAGAAACGGGTTTCATGAAGCGTTAACGTTACGCAATTACTTAGCGTCACGTGTTTGCGTCAACTCATATGTTTGCTTATTGAAAAATATCACATCATTTACTAAAATAATCATCTTAGCGTTAAATTGACCCTGCATTGGGACATTGCGCGGAGCTCGAGAGTCGATTCCTGCAGCCGTTGACAATGTCCACAACTCGAGATCTGAATTAGTATTAGTACTAAGTGAATTAAATAGTTATGTAGCATTTTCCATTTTTACCTTGCTATTTATGTGTTCGTTTTATTCATAAGAAGCATTATAACAAAATATTTACCATACAAAGGTAGCATTGGTATGATATTCCACATAAAATGGGACTAGTGATTTTTGATTGGGCTGAGTAACATATTTAGGCCTCGTGGTATCCTAATATCACACATGTCGGGGTCTACACACGCGCACGCACGCTCACACAGTCCCACAAATGCACGCACGCAGACACTCATACACGAATGAAACTGTGTATGTAAAACCTGTGTGCACATTTGCATACATCGAGCGCACAACACGTTCATGTTTTGGCGGATAAACACATGGTGAATTTGCCATATTTCGCTTGCAACAATCTGCTGGTATTTAACCAACTATAAATCTCACAAACTAACAAGGAAAACCGAACGGAGGCCAAGGTAGCTAAAGACCAAGTTCGTGACATCACTCATTCGGGACATGACCGCCGTATTTGAATGCCGCCAACGAGTAATTACAAATAGCGTTTACGCGCTGCCATGACAACGCGTAAACAAGATGATCAACATTGGCGAGTGCCAGCGGTGTCGGTAAACAACATGGATTATGTATCAGAATGACGCTGGTTCATGTTTACGCCGGGCCGTGGACGCTTACACAGAACCGCTCCTACATTTTAACCCAACATTATAATGATGGGAAGGATGTTTGCAATCATTCCGAATCGTATGATATTTAAATTGTTAGAAGAGACTTTTGAAAAGGGGCGTCCTTCCGATATTAAAAAACTTTTTTCAACCAAATAATATGAACATCGTCTGCCATAGCAGGCCTGGATTTGCAGCAGACCTGAGTTGTCTACATAATGCCATGGTTTTAGTATACTAATACTGACTCTTGTGCGCCAATATCCTCGAAGATCAAGCTCAGTGGCGCGACAAAACCAAGGGATTAAGCAATCTCGTAATCGTAAACAACGCGCGAGTCGTCGACGGACGGATGAAGGTGCTGGGAGGCTAAGGAGGATACGCAGCATTAAAGAGATATGTTTTAGACGCTGGCGGAATGCAATTATTATTTCCTTCTAATTTAACACTGGAAGGAAGCTATGTGCTATATAAAATGAAGATTATTAAGTATATTTTATACTAATGATCCGTCATGCCGACGTAACTTATAATAATAATATTATTATAATAACAATATTATTATTCCATGGAATTCCATTCCGACTGTTATCAAAAATCCATGCAGCATTATCAGAGTCGTGGCGACCTAAATCTAGGAAATAAAAGACCACGTCTTGGATCTGTTCTAGTCACGATATGGGGTCGTGACCACGCAGTGGTTCACATGAAGGCGGCTAATTACTTACCTCTCGATATGTGCTGCGTAATTACGGGATTGGCGTTCACACATACGTCTACGTATACATTCGAACCGCCAAAACACAACAATTAACACTTCTTAATTCTATAAGATTATTATTAATTATTAGATTAGCAGCAAGTCGTGACTTCGAGTCAAGGATTTGTCGCTCATGGCCCGCCAGAGGCCATAGAGATCGAACGCGTCGTGTCGGCAATCATGACACAGTCTGTGGTGATCGTCAAAGGTTTACGGGAACCGCACTGTTTGTCGGGCCGTGAGTGCTGTGTTAGAGTCTACGGGAAGTGCATTGTTTGTCGGGCCGTGAGTGCTGTGTTAGAGTCTACGGGAAGTGCATTGTTTGTCGGGCCGTGAGTGCTGTGTTTAGAGTCTACGGGAAGTGCATTTTTGTCGGGCTGTGAGTGCTGTGTTAGAGTCTACGGGAAGTGCATTGTTTGTCGGGCCGTGAGTGCTGTGTTAGAGTCTACGGGAAGTGCATTGTTTGTCGGGCCGTGAGTGCTGTGTTAGAGTCTACGGGAAGTGCATTGTTTGTCGGGCCGTGAGTGCTGGGGTTCTACGGGAAGTGTTTTTCCACGGAGAGCGGGGTGCATTGTTTGTCGGGCCGTGAGTGCTGTGCTAGAGTCTACGGGAAGTGCATTGTTTGTCGGGCCGTGAGTGCTGTGCTTTGGGGAAGTCTACGGACGGGAAGTGCATTGTTTGTCGGGCCGTGAGTGCTGTGCTAGAGTCTACGGGAAGTGCATTGTTTGTCGGGCCGTGAGTGCTGTGTTAGAGTCTACGGGAAGTGCATTTTTGTCGGGCCGTGAGTGCTGTGTTAGAGTCTACGGGAAGTGCATTGTTTGTCGGGCCGTGAGTGCAGTGTTAGAGTCTACGGGAAGTGCATTGTTTGTCGGGCCGTAAGTGCTGTGTTAGAGTCTACGGGAAGTGCATTGTTTGTCGGGCCGTGAGTGCTGTGTTAGAGTCTACGGGAAGTGCATTGTTTGTCGGGCCGTGAGTGCTGTGCTAGAGTCTACGGGAAGTGCATTGTTTGTCGGGCTATGAACGCTGTATTAGAGTCTACGGGAAGTGCATTGTTTGTCGGGCCGTGAGTGCAGTGTTAGAGTCTACGGGAAGTGCATTGTTTGTCGGGCCGTGAGTGCTGTGTTAGAGTCTACGGGAAGTGCATTGTTTGTCGGGCCGTGAGTGCTGTGTTAGAGTCTACGGGAAGTGCATTTTTGTCGGGCCGTGAGTGCTGTGTTAGAGTCTACGGGAAGTGCATTGTTTGTCGGGCCGTGAGTGCAGTGTTAGAGTCTACGGGAAGTGCATTGTTTGTCGGGCCGTGAGTGCAGTGTTAGAGTCTACGGGAAGTGCATTGTTTGTCGGGCCGTAAGTGCTGTGTTAGAGTCTACGGGAAGTGCATTGTTTGTCGGGCCGTGAGTGCTGTGCTAGAGTCTACGGGAAGTGCATTGTTTGTCGGGCCGTGAGTGCTGTGCTAGAGTCTACGGGAAGTGCATTGTTTGTCGGGCCGTAAGTGCTGTGTTAGAGTCTACGGGAAGTGCATTGTTTGTCGGGCCGTGAGTGCTGTGTTAGAGTCTACGGGAAGTGCATTGTTTGTCGGGCCGTGAGTGCTGAGCTAGAGTCTACGGGAAGTGCATTGTTTGTCGGGCTATGAACGCTGTATTAGAGTCTACGGGAAGTGCATTGTTTGTCGGGCCGTGAGTGCTGTGCTAGAGTCTACGGGAAGTGCATTGTTTGTCGGGCCGTGAGTGCTGTGTTAGAGTCTACGGGAAGTGCATTGTTTGTCGGGCCGTGAGTGCAGTGTTAGAGTCTACGGGAAGTGCATTGTTTGTCGGGCCGTAAGTGCTGTGTTAGAGTCTACGGGAAGTGCATTGTTTGTCGGGCCGTGAGTGCTGAGCTAGAGTCTACGGGAAGTGCATTGTTTGTCGGGCTATGAACGCTGTATTAGAGTCTACGGGAAGTGCATTGTTTGTCGGGCCGTGAGTGCTGAGCTAGAGTCTACGGGAAGTGCATTGTTTGTCGGGCTATGAACGCTGTATTAGAGTCTACGGGAAGTGCATTGTTTGTCGGGCTGTGAGTAATACGGGAAGTGCATTGCTTATCCGGCCATGTATGCTCTGTTAGAGTCTACGGGAAGTTTGTTGGGCCATGAATGCTGTGTTGGTGTCTAATATAATAGAATGTATATGATTCATTCAAAATTTACAGCAACTAATGAGTCAGCCCGTGCTAAGGGACTCTGAATAAGCGAAATGGTTCCGTGTTCACCTTCCATGTCGTTTACATACCAACGTAGCATTCTCTGAATGGCAATCTGCGTCAATCCTGGCATCTTCGCAAGCCAGGGTCGTTGAGCTACGCTCTTGCCCCTGATCGGTCGTCCCCCTAGAGGTGGGGATTGAGCAGAGCCGTACAATTGTAGCAATCGACTTCGCCAGTCGCTACTGTGTCAGCCGTGGGAACAGCGCAAATCGTCGTCCCAAATTTAAGAAGGATGCATGAGTGGCGGGAATCCATATACATCCACGTCTTAACATTGCATGTAACACGAACGGCGTGTGGCTGAAACCACCAAATATTGTCACTTGACCGGCGGCAAACCACATCGGGCGATTTCATTAGCTGACGTTAAAAGACGAGTTTTTGAAAGGGGTGTGTCAGAGGCAGAAAAAAGCTGGTACTGATGTAATCAGCCGTAGCGACCACTGGGGCGCGAGGTTAGGTTCTAGCAACACTGCGGCGCAGTGTTGCTAGTATTGCCCTGATTAATTTTGCCACAACCTGGTCCGTTGGTTTCACTTGACGACAGGCGCCAAGTGCCACAGGCCCGCATGAACCAGTAATGTAAATACTCAAGCTCGTATGTCAGCTAGATATTGTAGTAATCTGCTAGTCGTTACGTCACGGCGGGTAATAGTTGTGTTCAAGTGTGCGACGTGCGTACCCGCTTTATTTACGCCAGTACTCCCTCTCCTAGGAACCATGTAGCGGGGTTTCACAGCTGACGGATTTTCTGTTTTCGATCAACAAAAGAGGGGTAAACTCAAAATTGTGGTTGTTATTTTTTCTGTTGTGCATGGGTGCGAATGTGTGTGTGTGTGTGTGTGTGTGTGTGTGTGCGTGCGTGTGCGTGGTGGTGTGTGTGTGTGTGTGTGTGTGTGTGTGTGTGTGTGTGTGTGTGTGTGTGTGTGTGTACGTATGTGCGTGTGGGTGGTGCGTGTGCGTGCTTCTGTGTGTGTTAGTGTGTGCATGTGTTGTGTGTGTGTGTGTGTGTGTGTGTGTGTGTGTGTGTGTGTGTGTGTGCGTGCGTGCGTGCGTGCGTGCGTGCGTGTGTGCGTGTGCGTGTGCGTGTGCGTGTGCGTGTGCGTGTGCGTGTGCGTGCGTGTGCGTGTGCGTGTGCGTGTGCGTGTGCGTGTGTGTTCCCGCGCCAGGCGTAATCGTTTGGCATAATGTGCATGCGCGCTGAAGCGCAATGGATCATTTAGCATTTCACGATCGGGTATCACTTTCTGTGTTTTATTCGTATTATGTTGTTCTTGCATACAATTGCACAGATTTCATTAAATGCATATCACCTACAGGTAGACTAAAATGTTATAGATAAACATATTTATAGTGTTATTACAATTTCAGTGTGGCGACGTAGGAAGTGGTTTATTTCTGGCGCGGAATTATTATTATTGATCTGTTACACCGGCCTATCTTGTTAAAAAATCTAAATCTATTTGATGGAATGTGCACCCACGTTAGTGCTTGCAGGCATTAACACCTGTAAGGACAAAGGTGTACATTGTGTGACAACAACAGACTGAAGTCTGTAACGGGCCAACTTCACACCTGGCGGTCTCTCCTTGTGCCCCTGCAATCGACCTGGTAGTACACTGACTGGTGCATTCCGATCACGAGCCCAGGTATTATGGTACCTGCATAATCAGCACAGGTAGCGGTCCGTCGACTCCAGGTAGATACAAAGGGAATCGTCGCTGCTTGACAAACACTCATTCCAATCGACTTGGCAAATACAACCACATGGTAAACAGCAGCACTGAATTGGTGAAAGGAAGAAGGAGTGCCGTGTGTTGTAGTAGAATGTACGAGTAGTCTTGATAATAAAGTCCACAACGATAGTCACATCTACAGTGATTTTTGACATTTGCATTTGTGTGTGTGTGGTGTGTGTGTGCGTGTGCGTGTGCGTGTGCGTGTGCGTGTGCGTGTGCGTGTGCGTGTGCGTGTGTCGTGTGTGTGTGTGTGGTGTGTGTGTGTGTCGTGCGTGTGTGCGTGCGTGCGTGCGTGCGCGTGTGTTTATGTGTGAATGAGCGTGCGCTTGCGTGCGTGCGTTTGTCTACTGTGTGTGCGCGTGAGTGCGTTTAGTTTGGTTGTTACTCACATCATATATTAATAAAATATTACTTATTCATAGTATGCGACTTCGGTTTTACGTATTCTATTAGCTAACAGTGTTTCGCACAGTGTAGTGTTTCTAGGTAAATTATTCTGCCTCATGCGTCCACTTTAGGCAGTGCTCTATAATTATAAAAGTGTCTCGATTATTTATGATGTACTGAACAATGCACGTACGGTGCCGTTGTTGTCGAAGTTGCTAAGTAATTAAACTAGACAGAGTGACGTGGCGTCCTTTTTGGGATGTCTGTTTGTTTTCGCGACGTCTAATTACAAGTGATCGATATGGTGTCATGGCGGCTGCTGTTTGTTTACCTTGCCTGTGACGTGCACAGACTCGCCTAATTCCGAATGACATCAACATACTTATAAGCCGCAATCGAACATGAATGCACTAAATACCGCATAACGCACAAGCTACCACACGCAGGCACATGTACAACGTCAATGGATTATTCCGATTGTATTAAAGTATGGCCGCTTTCCAAGAATGACAACTTTATATATATATATATATATATATATATATATATATATATATATATATATATATATATAGCAGCAATAGTTCGTTTTGTATTACTACTTTGTATTCTATGCTTGTGGTATAAGCATGTTTAATACAGTATTTTCACACATGCACACACACACACACACACACACACACACACACACACACACACACACACACACACACACACAACACACAACACAAAAACACACACAAAACAACACACACACACAACACACACACACACACACACACACACACACACACACACACACACACACACACATTGCACTACACACTCACGCAGCACACACACACACACAACACAAACACACACACACAATATATACACAAACACACACACACCACACGCACGCACGACACACAACACACACACACACACACACACACACACAACACACACACAACACACACACACACACACACCACCACACACCACCACACACACCACACACACACACACACACACACACACACACACACACACACACACTATACAAACACACACACGCAGGAAGGGCGAGTCTTGTGTAGCCTCACATTTCCTTATCCATTTGTCATCGGGTGTTTTGCTGGGTGCGTCAATCTGATAAACCTGTCTTTATGGTGACGACATTGTTGCTTATTTAGATATACACGACAGGCCGTTAAGATTCAACGTTGAGCCACACGCATTATTTAATCATTTATCCACAGGGCACACATGTCCCATTTAATAGTAAACGTCGAAGATGGAAAACTATTGGACTCTCTGGTGTGCAGCCGTTGATGGCAATGTGGTTAAACAGACAACGCGTAGACACGTCATTTTGGTTGTCTTTCCTGGTACGAACCAAAATAGATATATGCACGCACATTTGCATTTTATTTCTCCTAAAATTAAAGTGCTAATACGGATGTGATCAACAGCGCACCATACACACTTTCCATTTCGTGTCTTGTCTTAGTTTCTTAGTTTAAACTATAGATGTGCTTGATTCTTATGAGCCATGCATTAGTTGATCGAACAGACGTACGATTGATTTTGGTGTATCATGTAACTCTACGTAACGCGGAGTTCCTACTTTCAAGCTGTGTGGCATGTTGTAGGTTCCTATTCGTGTAACACAGCGGCTCCAACACAGGGGTACGCGTACTCCTGTGGGTACGCGAGGGGGTACGTGAAGGGTTAGCTGAAAATAAAGACTCCGGTATATTGAATGCGTACTTCCGCTTACGCCTCGCACAAAAAGACGGAGAAAACAGAGACATCAAGGCAGATACGTCAACGAGACGGCATCTGGTCGTCTCAGTAGCATTACTTCGTCGGCGGGGAATCTCTGGACGCCTCTGCGAAATATTTTGTACACGTTGGCAAACTAGTTTGAACGCATTGGCAGCGTTTTGGTCGCCTCGGCGGCACAAGATTGATCGCCTCGGCAAGGGTACCATTTCGGCGGCAACATACTTGGGCGCTTCGGCATACAGCATTGTTCGCCTTTTACACTGATGATTTTACAGCCATGTTCATTTATGATACTACGGCCCTTAGAGCTTACTAAGATAGATTAAGGTTAATCCGAGAGGTGTCGAAATGTATTGAGGCTGGTGAATTGTCATGAGGTAATGTCTGCGTGGCCGGCCATGCTTAGCAGTGTTAAATAGAAAAGTTTACTTTTTATGAGTAACGAAGTACATTTTTGGAAGTACTTTTACTTGTAACGAAGTACAAAAATGTTTACTTTTGTAAATGTTGTGAAGTACTCATGTCTGTTACATTTGCAAATGCCCTAAAAGTTCCACGAATGATCTGCACCAGAAGCATGGCAATGTTTGCCGTTAGCATACATTTATTTACAAGTGTCAGCCGGAACGTACAACAGACAGACATGTCAAGTGTCCTGGACTGGCCGTATTTCTACATTAGTAAATTTGAACAAACGATCTGCTCTGTCACCTGAAGAAGCCAGTGAGATAATTGCAATCTGGGGTCTGGCGGTGGAGCCACTGCGCCTCAACTAGGTGTCACAACTGCAGTGCAAGACTTCCTGACTGGCCGCTAAGACAACAATGCCAACGAATAGCGTTGGCCCTGTTACTTACAGCCTTGCATTGACTAGACATGAAAAACATATTGTTGACACAGTTTATTAGCTTTAGATGTTCACTGTGAACTGCACATGCTGTAGATATCGAAGGCTCCCCGTTATCGCCCACCGCGAACCTGCCGGTCTTGTGGAACCACATCTTTATAATCTCTATCTTTTTTATACATCAGTGTGTATTTTATAAACGTTACAATTATTAATGATTACAATGATGACATATTTTAAAAGACACGTTATTATAACCATTCATCTAGACCGAATGCTTCATAATCGTAATCGTGAAATGTGTATAACGCTGTTCCAACAAGTAACACATGATACAATTCATCACACATCCATCTATAACCCACGACGATAATAAACATTTTAAGAAAGATATCATACCCCCATAACAACGTAAATTACTACTAGTTCAACTTATCAATACGATGGTTGATGTGGGATTATTATTAAAGCATTGTGTATTTACAGCTTGTAGGCCAGTTGGCCTACACAATGTTGTTTGCACCATTATAGTTCATAGTGTTAAATATATATTTTTATGCACAGAACAAAAAAATAGCAAACAATTTATATCTGCTTGGTGTACGTATTTGTTTTATGCACAACAGTTGGCTGCATCGCCCATTGAGAACTAGTTCAGGAGAAAAGTACTTTTGTGTTTACTTCAAGTACATGTTTTTATTTTTTACTTGTACTTCAAGTACATTTTTCTAGAAGTACTTTTACTTTTTCTTGAGTAGCTTTATCTAGGGTTACTTTTACTTTTACTCAAGTACAAAATAAATGTACTTGTTACAGCTCTGATATAATTCACCATACAAATGTATAAAAAGTTCGAGAACCAAACTAAGTGTTATCTGGCAGCATCAGTCACAGCTCGGTGTCATTGTAGATTCATGATCACCCACCTAACATGACCCGACGATCTATATATTGACAAAGAACCGCAGGATTATACCAAGAAAATTAATCAACATGAGCCGTAATAATTGTGGCTTCCATTGATAATACGCGAGATTGACGACACTTCTTACTTGTGTTGCAAATATCAAAGATTATTTATGAGCTCGTTATAACAAAACTAAACTCTAGAGAGTCCGCTACTCGAAAAGTATTGTATGTGCAAGCTCAGCCAACTGGCGCCGTCTCGTGTGACGCATAATCATTCACTTCACACGATACACAGTGTAGTGGTACGTGGACGAACGTTTTATAAAACGCAGATCTAGCATTCGAGATGAGAGATATCGAAGAGATATCTTGAAAATATCCCAACGACCATATTGCTTGACGTTTGAGTGACTGATTGAGTGATCGAGTGAATGAGTGCGTGAGTTGAGTAAATGATTGAGTTGAGTGAATGAGTGAGCGGGTGAGTGAGTGTGTTGTTAGGGTGAGTTGAGTCAAGTGAGTCAATGATGAGTCGAGTGATCGAGTCGAGTCGAGTCGAGTCGAGTCGAGTCGAGTCGATCGAGTCGAGTCGAGTCGAGTCGAGTCGAGTCGAGTCGAGTCGAGTCGAGTCGAGTCGAGTCGAGTCGAGTCGAGTCGAGTCGAGTCGAGTCGAGTCGAGAGTCGAGTCAGTCGAGTCGAGTCGGTCGAGTCGAGTCGAGCGTCGAGAGTCGAGTCGAGCCCAGCCAGCCGAGTCGAGTCGAGTCGATCGAGTCGAGTCCGAGTCGTCGAGTCGAGTCGAGCGAGTCGAGTCGAGTCGAGGCGATCGAGTCGAGTCGAGTCGAGTCGAGTCGAGTCGAGTCGAGTCGAGTCGAGTCGAGTCGAGTCGAGGTGAGTCGAGTCGAGTCGAGTCGAGTCGGTCGAGCTCGCGAGTCGAGTCGAGTCGAGTCGAGTCGAGTGAGTCGGAGTCGAGTCGAGTCGAGTCTGAGTCGAGTCGAATGGGTGGTGGGTGGTGGTGGCTGGGTGGGTGGGTGGCTGGGTGGGTGGCTGGGTGGGTGGGTGAGTGAGTGAGTGAGTGAGTGATTGAGTGATTGTGATTGAGTGATTGAGTGATTGAGTGATTGAGTGAGTGAGTGAGTGAGTGAGTGAGTGAGTGAGTGAGTGAGTGAGTGAGTGAGTGAGTGAGTGAGTGAGTGAGTGAGTGAGTGAGTGAGTGAATGAGGCTCATGACGTCAGTAGCAGCTCTTCTCTACCCCCGGCACACAGGGCGGGCTATACCTAGGTTGAACATTTAAATTGTTAAGAAATTCTTTGTAACAATGATTAAATTATTTATTCATATATTTATTTTAATTTATTTATTATTATAACAAATTGTTATTATTGTAGGAATGTTATGTATATTTTATTTTACTTATATATATTTGTGAGATAACGTATAATTTGTAATTTACTTATGTACTTTTAGAGACAACGTATTTTAATTAGTAGCATTTTAGTGGCATTTTCAAATTTTGTATATTTATAATTTTATGTATAATACTAATTTGTGTACACTTTTATAATTTAGTCAACACTCGATAAGCCATAGGCTTCCTTGTTCACATGCCGTCTAGAGCTTGGCTCTGGACTACAACTTGTAAACCTTGTTAAATCCCTTTTCAAAAACTTCCTCAGCCGATGAAATCGCCCAGGAGAAGTGTGGTCGGCCTGCGGTCATGTGATATCATATTTTATGTGACTTCAGTCACACGCTACTCGTGTTACATGCAATCTTTAGGGTGTGAATGTGTCATTATATTGCGATTCACACCAGTCTGGGGCTGGTATTTGCGCTGTTACCTACGGCTGACGCAGTAGCGACTGGCGAAGTCAACTGCCATAGTTCGACTCCCGCTCATTTCCACCGTTAGCGGAAATGACCAGCCAGTAGAACAGTAGCACAGCACCGCACAACGACCCTGGCTTGAGAGGATGACTGGAGCCCTCCTGGGGCATGTATATTTCATAAGAAGGGCCAACCCCGGAACAGCGCCACTCCGGTTACCTGACACATTCCTGGAGTTGTCCTGTGACCACGCGTCACACCGAACCACGCCCTACATGACTCGACCACGACACTCGCGTACCGCATGCACGTATCACCGCACGCACGCAGCTAGCGTAATTGACAATTACTATCCAAATGTTACTAACACCTAGGCTTGTCCCCTTTGTACGACGCGCTACGTCAGTCGAAGTCAATCACGACGATCCAAAATATTTACGCATTTAGTCATGCTTGAACGCGCGACCATAGGGCGTCGCTTAACCGTGAATACACCGTGGCCCGCATTGACGTCACGACATTCATTACGACGTTACTAAAAATAGCCGCAGTGACCAGGAGTCGGTCAGCGGCGTGGCGCTGTGGGTATAAGTACCTGGAGTCGTCGCACTCGACGTCAATAACGGTGTATGTTGAGTCAGTGACGAACGTGTAGAAGCCAGGCTCGCTCGATTCGTGTAAACATCGTCATTTACGTCTCGTGTCGAAAAGAACAGTCAAGATGTGTTGCTCGAAGGGACTAGCGAAGATCACCCTCGTTTTATTCAACGTGATTTTCTTTGTAAGTAGGCATACTTGCTTTGTGTCGTAATGCTTGTGTAAATGTAAATGTTTATTAATTTCTATAACACCATATTTATACAGTAGTGTGTGTGTGTGTGTGTGTGTGTGTGTGTGTGTGTGTGTGTGTGTGTGTGTGTGTGTGTGTGTGTGTGTGTGTGTGTGTGTGTGTGTGTGTGTGTGTGTGTGTGTGTGTGTGTGTGTGTGTGTGTGTGTGTGTGTGTGTGTGTGTGTGTGTGTGTGTGTGTGTGTGTGTGTGTGTGTGTGTGAGAGAGAGAGAGAGAGAGAGAGAGAGAGAGAGAGAGAGAGAAAAGAGGGAGAGAGAGATAGAGGGAGGGAGCGAGAGAGATAGACACAGAGAGAGAAACGCAATTGTTTACGTGCGGATGTTAAGGTGATCTTTGCAATGTCGTTCGTTCCTTTTGCCATCCCGATAAGGCATCAACGACGTAGGGAAAATGGTTGCGGGAGGTGTAGGGGGGGGGCAATATTCTGACCAATACTTGAACTTGTGCCAGCATGTTCTGTTTGGACACTCAAGTCGTGACCGCGGTATCGTGATCGAAATCTGTGTCGTTACAGCGGCTATAGTTTTCTGTGGATTTCGTGCCACCGTACAATAAGTTGACGCGTTTTTCAAACCGTCTACTGCTCGAATCACAAACGTCAATTAGCAAATTTCGAAGTCCGCGATTACGATACAAGCAATCGTTTAACAGCGTTCGTTTAATTAACGAATGCCATTTCTAATGAGCGGCGCCTGACAATAGAAGGTGTGATATCTGTAACACAATATGTGGATGTCAAATACATTAGCGCATTCACGAACTTTCACTGGGAGCAACGTTTTAGCATATATATGTATGCAAAGTGGGTCAATCAAACGAATATTCCACATACCAGTTGGGGGTTGGCGTCATCACTAGCC
The DNA here is from genome assembly GCA_025642075.2 of Ridgeia piscesae. NCBI lineage: Eukaryota > Metazoa > Annelida > Polychaeta > Sabellida > Siboglinidae > Ridgeia > Ridgeia piscesae. Next base: position 59,403 of record JAODUO010001010.1, read on the forward strand.
ACCATAAAGGAGCTGCGTCTTCCTCCTTCGCCCCCTAAGTACGCCGGCGCAAACACAGGGGTAATAAAACCAAACAGACCAGCGCCGTGAACAATATCGGGGATAAAACTGCTTACGTTTTGCCACAAGCACAATATTTTAACTCGCAACGCAGCTACAAAGCCTTGGTGGTCGCGCTGTTGTCAGTGCGTTGTCCGTATCGAATCAATCAATATGAAGCCGTTGTCCTCGGCAACAGGTTATATTATGCCTGTTATTGATAAATGCGGGGTCGACTTTACCGACGGAATTAATACGGCTTCGGGGGATATGGAAATTCAAGTCAAAATCTCTTCTAGCTAACACGCATGTCGGCAAATTGGCAAGGTGCGACCCCTTGTTGTCACCTGGCAGAATCAATAGCGACCCAGGCTACGATGACACACTTGTGATTAGCATACATCCAGTGGGGTTTTAACATATCCAATCTCCATATGCGCAGTTTGGTATTGACTTGCAAACGGATTAAATTCACTGCACGCCATGTCTTATTCATACGGCCGAATGATCACGTCAGCTCTCATCACATATTTCAAACGGTCCATTAACAAGCGGGGCAATGAACCAGTGGCAAGATGGCATTCAGACGAGCCAAGTACCTGGCAAATTACCTGTGCGGAACACAGGTAGTCGACATCAGCGGTCTCATGATTAATAGTCACCAACCGCAAAAAGTGTCACGTAGCACCCGCGGAAGACTTCGACTCCAAGACACAAGCGTATCGATTATACGTGCGTCAGTTTCGTGCGTTGATGAGTCATGGTATGACTCGTAGCAGGAAGTTAAAGTAATTTGTGTTTAATGTGCCGTATTAAATTGGTAATAGTACAAAAACATGTGGCCTAAAAAGGTTTCAGTGGCGACATTGCTGACTTGACTTGACAGCCGTACATTTTGTTACTCAACGTTTTTCAATTTCCCACGTTCAACCCGGATGACTTCCTCTTACAAACAACACATAATAAACGACAACCATGACCAATGCCAGGTATATGAACATATTGTCTCTCTTTAAATTATAAGGTTATTTTTAGTTACCTTCAAAGAAAGGTCGTTGTGCCTTGTGAGTCCGAGACCGTGCGGAGAACACGAGTCATGCTAATATTAATATAATAATGGATATCGTATTATCGCTTCTTGGTTTGGTCAGTCGCATTCTACAAAGTCACCGACGTAGCGCGATGTCTCGGTGTGTTCATTTCTATTCGGCGTGAAGGTAGTGTGATAAGTTTTGTGGTAAAAACTGTTTTGCAAGAGAAACCACAGAAAGGTATACACGTATAGAACGAACTTACTCCCACGAATGGAGAATTTTAACCCACCATGAACAGGCGTTATCCCCAATACATACATTTTAACTTGAAAATGTCCCTCACGACTACATACAATGATCAACTGTCGCCAATGACGTTATTGCAAACATAACCTCGCTGTGGCGCCACCTGTTAACGGATGGCTGCTCGCTAATTTCTCCACTGAAAAAAGTAACCATATTTAAATAACTGTGTAATTAATTAACTATATCACCACAAGTCTAAAATATAGTAAGAACATGGCGATTGGACCTCGTAGTCGCACAGTGATAATGCATTTAGGCAAGCACATGAATATACAAGTCGAACGTCGACTTACGGTCACCCCGTTAACATGGTTACCTTGCAATTCCGGTCATTTTCCTCAGTGCCAAAGGTGGCACTAATAGTTAGGTTTTGCTAAGAATCATTGCGTTGTTTGTCCGCAGATCTGCGGGGCTCTGCTGCTCGGCATCGGCATCTTTATCCGGCTGGACAAGAGCCAGATGATGGACGTGATGAGTCGCTTCTCCACCAGCGACCAGACGGTCGACGAGGCACTCCAGAACACATCGCTGCTCGAGTCCGCCTCCATCGTCTTCATCGCCGTCGGCGCCTTTCTCTTCATCGTCTCCTTCGCCGGATGTTGCGGTGCGCTGAAAGAGAGCCCGTGTCTGCTGGTGCTGGTGAGTAAAGAGTCCCACACCGCCGCTGTCCAGTTTGCTATTGTGCCAGCATTCATTTGTGATCAACAAAGACGTGGTGAAAGTAGCAGGTGTTAATGTAGATCTTTTGTGCGGTCGACGGTCGTTTGTATCATGCGCGCGGCTGTTATATAGCTGCCTGTGGCCGAAATTGTTTCATATGAAAGCGTATAAAGCGACGTATTAGCCATGTTTGTGTTGTGTCGTAGTTGCGAAGGTGTATGATAATTAGTTGACTTTCACTGTTCTCTAACGGCCATATTGGATTGTCACACAAAGCGCACCACTGGGTATCGTCAGAGACGAACAGTAAACAATGTACCTCCATATCAAAACAACATGATTATGATCACAGATTGCCCGATTAAGACAGTAATTGTAAATTTGTGGCTCGTTAGTTTGAGGAACAGATTGTAGAATAGTAGTGCAGTTATTTCTGACGTAGTTTGTCACACATAGTATTCCAATGTCTGACGCCTGACCGTGTTGTTCTCTTTTGCAGTACATCTTCATCGTCGTCATCCTGATGTTCGTGCAGATTGCAGCTGTTGTTATGCTTGTTCTCTTCAAATCAGCCGTAAGTGACTCTCCTGTTAGGAAGAGCCAGTTTCATCTCCCATCATTCATCCCATCCTGTCCATGGCCTATTTAATCCACTTCCATCTAGTCGCCGGTTCAGATCCATCAAAACCTGATCTTATCTTTTCTGTTAATTCGTGGGGTCGATCAGTTCTCGGTTACTCGGTAAAGACAGTCGTCTTGATGAGTTATACGCGTGTTTGTTTGGAGGCTGTTCATAAAAACGTCAGTAACACGAAACAAATTGTTTTCAATAACGTGTCGTCCCCAGTAGCAGTTGGTCGACATGACATCACAATGTACGGTGCTACATGCCAAATCGAAATATTTATTCCATTTATAAAATACTAATTATTTATGATTTCAAAAACTCCACAAGATTGAGATGTGGTAAAAAATAACAGTCGACACGAAATCTAATGTTGTCATTGTTTTACTTGTAGGTCGAAGATAAAACCATGAACTTCATGCATCAGACAATTACAGAGAAATATATTGGTAGGTGCACATTCTTCAGACTCCACTTGAGCCACGTTATCTGGTGTAGGTGAAAGACTGTTTTGACAAGTGTTACATGGGATACGAGAAATAGACAGGGCGGGAAAATACTGCAGAATAAATTAGGAGATAAAACGAGAGAGAAAGTAAATGCATATAGTATGCTGATGCTTACGAATGTAATGAAAGAAGACGAACCAGACATCTTTTTTGGAAGAATTTAGCTATTCAGTGTGAAAAGCTTAAGAGTTTGTGTAAAGCGAAGTGATATCAGTAGCACCAACACGAACATTAGCCAATATGATGTCATACTATCCTTGCATTGTATCATAGTCTCGTGTCTGTCTGCAACCAGGTGCTACTGCGGACGAAAACGATAAGATGACCGAGAGCAAGGACCCTGTGTCGCTCTCGTGGGACTTCATCATGGCCTATGTAAGTAAGATTTAACTACCTTCCAGATTAGGTTGTCTAAACTTAAGCCACCATTTGTGACGGCGACGCATGCATATGCGAACGCACGCACGCACACAACACACACACACACACACACACACACACACACACACACACACACACACACACACACACACACAACACAACAAACAACAACTTAATTGCCACCGTGAATTTGAGCAATGATCATGTCAGAGCTGAATGCTCCCCCAACTTGTTCATACATTTTCCTAATGCACTCGTAAGACTGGCCACATAAGTAAGAGTAAAGTTACTTTATTAGTAACAAACGTCACACGAATACCTTTCTTTCCCACAATACAGTTCGAATGCTGCGGCACCACGAACTACACGGACTTCCGGGTGAACGCGACCAAATGGAACGCGACCATCACGTACAGCGGCTACTCTTTCAACGCCTCCGTGCCAGTCATGTGTTGCACCATGAAGGACCACACTCTTTTCCCTGGACACATCGCAGACATCGAGTTCGTTGACCTGAAGGGCTGTCTCGTCAGCAGCTACGCTAACGCTACCAACCAGATGGTAAGAGACGCGTCTTGGAGTGTGAGAAGGAAGGAGTGGACAGTAGTGAGGGCTTACTGCACTGTGGCGATTTGACAGTAAAGGAACATCGTTCGTTGAGAGGATAGCGTGATACATGACAGTAGGGAGAGAGCGTAAAACACCGTTTCGCAAAATGTGAAAGCTGTTTAATGTAATGTGTTGTAATGTGTAACAAGATTTGCCGAAACAGAAGTAGGCGCTGTTGTGATGTTGCGACGTGTAAGAAACCGCATTACGTAGCGGCTGCTTAATTCATTGCGCTTTTCCATGTGTGGGTGTCTGTCGATGTTGTCATTCTGCCATCGGTCTGTTTGTCTGTCTTTCTGTCTGTCTGTCTGTCTGTCTGTCTGGCTGGCTGGCTGGCTGGCTGGCTGTGTGTTTGTCTGCCCGGCTGGCTGTCTGGCTGTGTGTCTCTCTGTCTGTTTGCGAAGCAACTGGTCACGTGATGGATATATCAATTGCAATTGCTTCTGTTGCAGCCTTGCTACGAGAAGGTGCGGTCCGAGATGTTGAAGTACACGTACATCGGCCTCGGTGTCATCTGCGCCATTGTCTTCATTGAGGTAAGCGACATTTATGGGAAGTTACAGCCACACTAAATGACACTAGTACAGAAAGAGCACTCGAAGGACGTTCTACGTTCAATCCGTTTTGTAACAAAATTAACTATTGTTTGCAGTTAGTCTGTAGATATAACATTCAGAAACATTACTAAAGTCTTTTAATTTACTTTATGATGATAAAGTAGATGTTGAGCGAGTACATTAGTGTGGGGGGAAGAGGGAGAGGGGAAGAGAGAGGGAGAGAGGAAGAGAGAGGATAAGAGAGGGAGAGAGGGGAAGAGAGAGAGTGAGAGAATGAGAGAATGAGAGAGTGAGAGAGTGAGAGAGGGAGAGAGGGAGAGAGGGAGAGAGGGAGAGAGGGAGAGAGGGAGAGAGGGAGAGAGGAGAGGGAAGAGAGGAGGAGAGAGAGAGTGAGAGAAGAGAGAGTGAGAGAGGAGGGAGAGAGGGAGAGAGGGAGAGAGAGAGAGAGGGAGGGAGAGAGGAGAGAGAGGGAGAGAGGGAGAGAGAGAGGGAGAGAGGGAGAGAGTGAGAGAGTGAGAGAGTGAGAGAGTGAGAGAGTGAGAGAGTGAAGAGAGAGTGAGAGAGTAGAGAGAGGGAGAGAGGGAGAGAGGGAGAGAGGGAGAGAGAGGGAGAGAGGAGAGAGGAGAGAGGGAGAGAGGGAGAGAGAGGGAGAGAGGGAGAAGAGAGGGAGAGAGGGAGAGAGGGAAGAGGAGGAGGAGAGAGGAGAGAGGAGAGGGGAGAGAGGGAGAGAGGGAGAGGAGGGAGAGAGGGAGAGAAGTGGAGAGAGTGAGAGAGAGAGAGAGAGGAGAGAGTGAGAGAGAGTGGGGAGAGATGAGAGAGAGAGAGTGAGTAGAGAGTGAGAGAATGAGAGAGAGAGTGAGAGAGTGAGAGAGAGGAAGGAGAATGAGAGAGAATGAGAGAGGAGAGAGTAGAAGTGAGAGAGTGAGAGAGTGAGAGAGTGAGAGAGTGAGAGAGGAGAGAGAGGGAGAGAGAGGGAGAGAGGGAGAGGAGGGAGAGAGAGAGGGAGAGAGAGGAGAGAGGGAGAGAGGGAGGAGGGAGAGAGGGAGAGAGGAGAGAGGAGAGGGAGAGAGGGAGAGAGAGGGAGAGAGGGGAGAGAGGGAGAGAGGAGAGAGAGAGGGAGAGAGGGAGAGAGGGAGAGAGTGAGAGGGAGAGTGAGAGAGTGAGAGAGTGAGAGAGTGGAGAGAGTGAGAGAGTGAGAGAGTGAGAGAGTGAGAGAGTGAGAGAGTGAGAGAGTGAGAGAGTGAGAGAGTGAGAGAGGAGAGAGGGAGAGAGGGAGAGAGGGAGAGAGGGAGAGAGGGAGAGAGGGAGAGAGGGAGAGAGGGAGAGAGGGAGAGAGGGAGAGAGGGAGAGAGGGAGAGAGGGAGAGAGGGAGAGAGGTCAGTTGGCCTGTAGCTACACGGTCTTCTCTTTCGTCTACAGCTCCTCGGTGTCATTGCGGCAGTGAGCGCGTATCGCGGCATCAAGAACGACAAGTAATACGTCACCCGTGTGAGAAGCAACAAGGGAACCTGCACGACATTGCTCTTACCGAGTTTGGCCATCTCGAGCACTGTGTGGATCTTACTGCGAACAAAACACGTTTTTAAATATCAATGTCTGGCGAATTCATACGCTTCACAGCACACAGGATACGTGACGTTGATTAGCAATCTGGATGACGTCATATGACATCGTTGAGAAGGATAACGAACGTTGTGCTCACTGAAGCATCGCTCAGTGGTCTACGCATTCCCAAATGAGAGTTGAAATTTAACAAGACGAATACTAGAACGGTACCAAAATACCAGACATATTTCTACATGCACATATAATCAGATATTTTGTTACAGAACCGTTACCAAGCTATTTCATATCGAAATATTATATTTAAAATAATCATCATCATCATCGTATATATATATATATATATATATATATATATATATATATATATATATATATATATATATATATACTATAATATATATATATATATATATATATTATATATATATATATTTATATATATATATCATATACATACACACATTATCACTTGAGATAAATGTCCATGTATGTTTCGTTAGAGGGTAAGAATGTAAACAGAGAGTTCATTATTTTGCATCATATATTGCATTGATAGTGTTTCCTACTTTGTGCAGTAAATGTTGACCTGTGATATACAATAGATAATTTATTATAGTATTTTTAGAACAAAACACCAGTTAGTCTGGACACCAAGCAATGTGTCTTAAATGGATACACAGTTGACGCGTCGGCCTCTGTGAGGCTTTGCATCTGGTCAGCAAGACTAACGCAAGTTGATCGTGTTTCTGAACAGTTGGTTAATTTATGCACTTCCGGTGACTACGCACCGCAGCGCCTCCTGGCGTCTGGGAGCGCGAGGTGAACTAAAAGTAGATCACGCAAGTACTGCGTCCTCACATCGGTTGCACGGCAATGCTGAGAAGTGCTGACCATATGACGTGATGCGAATGAAACTGTCATTCCTGACTCATGTTTGCTTTTCTTTTAAGTGTTATAATGTTATGTCAGATCTGGAGTTGTGTCGTAATGTGTGAACATGTCTCGTTTAATAAAATGTTTGCAATGTTGACCGGCTTTAATTTTGTTGTTCCGCTGTTAGACTTAGTATGAAATGTTTGTCTTTCCAGGGTTCGCATTGAATTCAATTGGTCGTTTTGCAGTTGTTTTTCCTTAGGCAGGTCTAGCATCACGTTTCTGTTCACAATAAGATTACCTATTAATAGGGGCAGGCATACGTCGTCGTCCGAACTCACGTGTCACGTTAATATAGATCCCATCTCAGTTCCACGGTGACCGCCACTGGTGCCAATATATGATACTCTCAGTTAAGTCAGTTTGACGATTTACGATTTTGGAAGCGCCGACCGTTTGATATCATGCTTTCTGTCACAATGACATTGTCCGCACAGTGGAAAATATACGTCTTCACCAAGGTTATTCTTGTAAACTACTGAAAACGCGGGGAGTATTTTAGAGGGGGGCTGAAAACCGCCATAGCTTTAGCACCACTCCGCCTTTTTATACTTAGGGGGCAAACATTATGTATGCTAAGGGGGCAAACATTATGTATGACCGCTACAAAAATATCTATGCTAACACACGCCCTCTCATTTTCCCGCGATTTTCCTTCAAACAACATTGCTGTTGACACAATTTCGCTGCCGTCTTATCCTAACTTCCGATTTAATGGGGGGAGGCAAACAATCATGTCTGCCTCCACCGATATTACAGGGGGCAGGTGTCGGTCCATCTTCCCTCTGTTCCGGCGTCTATGGATTATAGTTGTTAATTCTTAGTTTTTATTCCTGATGTTAGATATACAATTAAAAATAATGTGTTTTGTTTTCCTATAATAACCATACAGAGAAATGTGCTGAAATGTGCACATTGTGACTAAGATTGGTGAGCTCACTCCAGTTTGACGGTTTTTGTTTTAGTGGCGCCACCTAGCGAATAAGCTGAATGTGCTTTGCATTAGATACACAAAGTCAGCTACGTATTTCTTTACTTTCCCACTGGCGTCTCTTTCGGTCACTACCTCGAGCGGACTGCTAATTAGTAATCATCAAACATGTTATACCACGCACGAACAACTAATGTAATCTAAACACGGATCACCGCGTGACGGATGTTTAGACTGGAACGACGGGGTGCACAGATCACCCCGTCATTCAAACAAAAGTTTGGACCGGAGTTTTGTTTGGCTGATACTATTTTTCCGCCAGTGTATTGGTGCGTGCGTACGTGCACGCGCGTCTGTGTGTGGACTGTGACCGTTCATATTTAACACAGCCCATTAGTAGTTATAATACTGTCGAACGCCATTCTGTAGTGGACACTATCACGATTAGCAATCATGTCACTATATAGATCAGTCCTGCAGCAAGCACAGTCATGGGTTGTCAGACCGTGATGTTAGGGTTCTTTGACCGCCATTTGACGTCAATGCATTGGCACACATTTCCCTTCGCTGTCCTAGAGTGGACACACATCACCCCATGTCTCGCACATCTAGAGGATACCGCTGCCGGAGACAAAGAAGTGATCGTCAGCGAGGTTACAGATGTGACTGAACAAGTCAGAAGACGGACGTCGACCTGGGCTGGGCACGACTCTAGAACACCGATGGACACCAAGTGGAAACCACAATGAAGGGAAGCGATGTAGAGATCGGCAAGCAGGACGATAGTGGGACGAACAAGACGAGTACTAGAAGGGCGCCACCGGGCGGAGGATAGCGCAAGACAGGCATATAAGGAAACAGCCCGCCGATACCTTAGTCCAACAACGGGACATTACGGCTGCACGATGATTATGATGGTGAATGTGATGGGCATTATGACGATGACGATGACGATGACGATGACGATGACGATGACGATGACGATGACGATGACGATGACGATGACGATGACGATGACGATGACGATGACGATGACGATGACGATGACGATGACGATGACGATGACGATGACGATGACGACGACGACGACGACGACGATGTCGATGTCGATGATGATGATGATGATGAAGTTAGGCACCAAAGCACCCGTACATGTCTATGGTAAGGTTGTTGCTCTCGTCCTCTTCCCGCTTTCTTTTCTCCGTCCTCCAACAGTGACCTACTCATTACACTGTCTTTTCCGCAGCCCGTGTGAAACGTAAACCCACCAATGTGCAGCGAAACGCAAAGCATTTATCATATAAATATCACGGGCTGTTCGTTAAGACTCCTGAGGTGATTACTGTGAAGAGTTGCTTAAAATGTCGTTAAAAACATTAAAATAGTACGTCTGTAGAAATCACTGTCACGGATTATGGCGCACTACTGTCACGTGATATACGCTTGCTATCAAAATATGCCTCAAAACTTGTTTGCCTCGTGTTAATTTGCGACAAATAACATTACCGAAAGGTTATATACGTCCTAATGAACAGCCCGTGGTATTTATACCATAAATGCTTTGCGGTTTGCCGGATTTTTGATGATTTGACATGTATCGCGCATGCGCAGAAACGTCACCCGGATAGTTTATAACGCCCGGAAAAATGTAAGCGCTACAACGGGTCGTAAGATAACATTTTAATTCTGATTTGTTTATGTAATAGCATTCTTTGTATAGAATATTGTAATTCTAATAGCACTGACCTCTGCTATTGCCAGACGGTTAAATTAAGTGCATAGCTGCCCCATCACTGCTGACATTTTTATTCAATGTACTTAAATTAGAATGTTAACATAATGAGTTTCATGGTAGGATCATTAAATTATCTTTTTATCACCACTCACTCTGAAACTTGTTTTCTAGTGTGATATATCATTTATTTAAGGAAAAACAATCAATTAAATGTTATGGCTCAGTCGGTAATTTAACGGTGCTCTCTGCAGATACTTGACGAATACCCAAATGCACACAATGCACGCACACACACACGCGCGCGCACACACACACACACACACACACACACACACACACACACACACACACACACACACACACACACACACACACACACACACACACACACACACACACACACACACACACACACACACACACACACACACACACACACACACACACACACACACACACACACACACACACATGGAGTCTGTAAAATAATTTCAGAAACAGCATGCTACTTACCCAGCAACAGTCACAGTAAGCTCCATCAATCTCGCCGCAGTCGTGAACTCCCACGTACGTACTCTTTGTAATGAGTTTTCTTCATGGAAGCAAGAACTTGCGCCTTCACGATTGACATAGGGTCATTCGTGAGTGACTTGCACACATGCATTTTGTAACATGGCCATCTCTGAAAATGTGTAAACCTTGAAAGGCTTTGT
>JAODUO010001010.1:72500-82500 GCA_025642075.2 Ridgeia piscesae
ACACACACACAAACTCGGCATCACCCTGACAAAGAGTTACAGTTTTGAGCACGTTTCAAGTAACACTAATGACGTTTGCCAAAAAAATCGGTAGCACACATTTAAAACGAACGGGCGCGGTTTATATTACAAACAACGAGGCCGGCATTGGGCCTATTTCGCCACAAAAATAGCCGCGGAGATATGAGTAACGGCTTGGGACGTTCTAATCTCGACGTTGACGCGTCCTGTGGAGTAGGGCAGTCTGCGAACTCGACCAGTGACCGCGGCTGTGTAGTCGGGTCTTTGCTCGCACGTAGAGATGTTTATGGGGAAATAAATGAACACATTTACTGGTTCAACACGTCACGTCGAGTCGGACAGTCTGGTGACACGTGGATTTATTCAAGTATGCTTTTGCTGAGACGTATGTATTGTAAGGCCTCTGAATCGACGACATTCAATTGGTTATTTTATGGGTATTTCTCGTCGATTTACTGTTTATCTGCGTGTAATGTGCCGTGCCGGCTGGATGCGCATATTATAGCATCATTAACTGGAAAGAGTTTGCATGGCGCTAAATAAAACATGTACAATTTATAGTTGTTTTTATTACCAAAGCAGATCACCCGAACACTGAACGATCACCTTGTCTGTGCAGATACTTTATCACCACGACAGTTTATAATATATTCACCGGAAGAATGCAAAGTAACATATCGCATGCCGTATCTTTGAAATTATGATGATAAACTCTACTGGCGATATTTCAAGAATACCGTCCTGGTGAATTATAACAGCATGCTTGTGGCACTTAGAATGTTAAATAAGTGATATTGATGCCAACGGATTTGCTTTCTGTGTGGTTACATTTTGCATTTCGTCTGCATTTTGTGACAATGTTTTCTTCACATATTTTAGAGGCGATCATAAGTTTTACGATATCCTTTTTAAGGACATTAAAGTGAATTGAATTGAATGCACGATGAACATTACATTTGACATTTTTCATTCGACCTATTTCATTTCTTGACCAGTCGTTATCGAAATAATCATTCTATTCAAACACACTAATCGATCTGAATACGTCTTGTAGATTCTTCAGTTCTTTCCCATCCATCGTCCAGGCTCTCTCCCGTCCGTTTTTGGGTGTTACGAATATAGCCCTACATCTACGACCCTATAATCTCTTCTAGGAATTGCTGTGACCTGACGACCGGCGGTCTCTGTCGTGACCCCGACCTTTTATCTCACTTAGATTGCTGGCATTTTACACTAGTCACACAACAGTTATCTTGTCGAGGAACCTGCACGACACGTCCTTTATATTATCCGAGACTTGCACAATATTTCCATCCATTCACCCATCTAAGAATTGCCGGTGCCTTGCTAATATGGCGAGGACAAACCGTGCTAAACTGCTCTACTCTCCCGACGATTTTCCCTATCCATCTAAGAGACCAGTTTCCTCACCACGAACAACACTTTATTACTAGGTACGTCTCACACTATGATTTGTACATTTATTCCCATTTCCACACCGCCGTAACGCTTACATTTTCCCGGCGTTATAAACTTTCCGATTGACGTTTCTGCGCATGCGCGATAAATCTAAAATCATCATTGTGCAGCGAAAGAACAAAGCATTTATGGTATAAATACTACGGGTAGTTCGTTTGGATGTATATAACCTCTCAGCAAAGCTATTTGTCGCAAAAATTAACACGAGGCAAACAAATTTTGAGGCATGTTTTGATAGCAACCGTAAATCACGTGACTATAGTGCGCCATAATCCGTGACAGTGATTTTAACAAACGTTATATTTACTGTATTGAACGACATATTAAACAACTCTTCGTTTTGCTGCACATTGATGATTTTAAATATATCGCGCATGCGCAGAAATGTCAATCGGAAAGTTTATAACGACCGGGAAAATGTAAGCGCGACACCGCTACTAGACACACACTACGCGTCATTATTAGAACTTCAGCTCCTCGGTTGAGAGACGTTTCGGGATCAAGTCGTACTGCTGCCGTTTTGAACCAAGGAAAGGTTCGCACACTTAAGCTTCTCCAAGTCACTCAACGGTATCGGCGAAGGTTACTGGTGTAAACACGGACTTATATGCACTGGACTGCTGTCTCCGGGTTCAAGGCCGCTAGAGTAGCGCAGCAAGGTCAACCTAGCACGAGATGTATAAGTTACTTCCGGTTGTCTGCTGGTTGCCGGCAATTTTGCAGTTGACCGCAGGAAAACATCGTTTTAATAAGACATTTGGATAAACTCTTACATGACACGTATGTTTAATAAAATCCTAGCAAATACATTGTTTGGAAAGTTGTTTTGAGTGAAGTATTGACGATTTTAAACGGCTAAAATGCGTTGCCGCGAAAAAATCATCGACCCAACTTGCAACTACGAAATACTTCCAATTTATCAGTAAATGAAACCGTGGCTGCTTCGGTGGTTGGGGCAAACCCAGACTAGGGAAGGAAACAATTCATCAGTTTTAATCAAAATGAATGACTTGGGATTTAGTTACAGCCACGAGATGGACTTTAGGACCAGGGCCAACAGTATACAGATGGTCCCGAGACAACCCTCCCCCTCCACACCCCATGATCGTTACGGAAAATATAGTAGGTAGCCCTGCTGTAGGCACTTCAAAAAAATTACCACAGGATTTAGGCTTAAATGAAAGGTAATAAGTTACAGATCACGTAACTGTTAATTTTATTACGATATTTATTAGATAAAAATTATTGAATTTAAAAACGAAAAAATTGCGCAAATTTGTGTATCTCTTAAAATGGAAAAATAAGCTCTTTTTTGTTTCTGTTGATAAATATTCGAAAAAGGGACTTTAAAATGGCATAACGTTGTAATTTATAGAACTATTAAAATATTGTTTGCAACATTTTAAAAAAATTGAATGGAGTGATACATTTTCAATACTGATGTTTTTTCATACTAATTAATCCAGTTAATTAGCTAATATTAGTTAAGTAGTGCACCAAGTTAACGGGCCCGAAACATTCTAATTAAGACCACCGAGTCCATAAATATGAAGATATTTATACATAATATTATTATGCAGTGTGCATAACCACATTTATTACGAGAATAAATATATATTAACTAGTCATGTAATAATAAATTAGTTAATAGGTGATAATTGGATATAATATATATTAACTAGTCATGTAATAATAAATTAGTTAATAGGTGATAATTGGGCAATCAACAGACAGAAACTTTTTTGTAAAATGCCACAATTCCATGAATATGTTTATATTATATAAACATGAAATTTGTAAAACCACCTTACTTATGGTAAGAGATATAAATTAAATAATTATGTAATTATTAAGACATGTCCACATTAATTACGGTAGTAAATATACATTAGCCAGAAATTTCATATTAACACCAACTTAATTAATAAGTTAAAATTGGCTAATGTTAGCATGCTAATGGGCAAAGGGTTAGTTTTGAAAAGCCGCAGTAAATAATTATGAAGAAATATAATTTATGCAATGTTTAGAACCATATGAAACTTTATGATCAACCATCAATAAATACATGTCATTAAATAATAACTTTATTAATAAATTTTTCAAATAACAAACTCAAAAAAACAAAATGAAGCACAGTTGTCATACTTCACTTGTTTATGGGTGCCCGTGTGTTTACAGGTTGGACAAATACTGCAGGCTCAGTAGAGACCAGTAATAAATGTTTCCCATTTCATAATATTCTGCATTTCAACATGAACTGGATAAGTAATGTTTATAAATGTTAACAGTGTTTCGTCACCGACTCCAACATCTCGTGTGCCAAATGCTGCTTTCTGGGTTACCCTCCATAGGGATAAAGTGCACGGTGAAGAAGCTGCTCACATTACTCCACCTCACAAATCTTTTTGAAATTTTTTTACAATATTCTGCAAGATCTACGCAGGAATGTTCATAATCCAGTGTGTCCTGTGCGACAGAAACCATCTAATTCCAGTGCTTTGTAATTAAGTTGTAAAGTGATGTCTGTATTATTCAATGTGTATTATTTTCACATTCAGCAGATAAATTGTGTAAAATTATTTAGTGTATGCAGATGATGCCTATGATATATTACGATTTGTAGGCTATGTACCTTGAACTACTACCTTCACAGTTAACTGACAGATAGTTTTGTTCAGGCAATGCAATAATGCTGTGTTCTTGTCTATTAAAACTGCAGTGTATATGTCATGTTCACAGGGATGTATCTTTAGACAGCGTAGATATGTTGCTGTGTCATCTTCAGCCCGATGAAGCTTGTAATCATGCATACACGAATGTGTGTAACTTTCAGGTGCAGATTTTTAAATAAAACAATTCAAAGTGCATGTAATAACTACAATAATTAATCAAACACAGAATTATTTTATATCCATGCCAAGCATTTAAATACATATACTAGAAATAAAAATACACAATTCTTAGTAATGCTTAAATTTCTAGAAGTAAAATGCATTATTATTAAATAATTAGGAATAGTTTAGTGTATTTTATTCACAATAATAAAACAGGACAGAATAAATAAATTGCACATGAACAATCATCAAAATATAAATAACAAAATCAATAATAAATACAAGCGAATGGCAGTAAATATTGAAAACGTTATCAATGCCTAACTGGGCTTTACCCAAACAAGGGCTGGTATAAACTGACAGCACAGAATGACAGATCGGTTAAATGATCGGCTGTTGTTAAACTGGTTGAGATTAACAAATTATTATGAATATTTAAACATTACATATAATTCCCAAACTATGAACTTACACCCATGCAAGACTGTTAAAACTTGCGTCACTTGCCCAAGAAAAAGTTAGCCTTGCCTTCGGTATTGTTTACGCCATTACGCCGACACCCCGATGCATATTATACGTCATGTACGACGAAAATAGAATTAAATAAACCATTTAGAACTACACTGGAGATAGCCACAACATTTACCAAACTAGGTACAGTCATCGTTTAGGAAAATTATCACTATTATTGAATTAAACAGTTATATTCACCGCAAGAATCCTGTCGATGTTTGGCATCTCCATCGCAGTGGCTAGTAGACCGGAAGTGGGGAGTACATCTTGTGCGCTCGTGACCTTTGCAGCCAACTCCGCCGCTCGCGAAGCGCCGCGAGCGGCGGAGACAGCAGTCCAGTGCATATAAGTCCGTGGTGTAAAGAAAAGGTTAAGTGCGAATGCTCGCACAATTTTATTTGAATGCGTTCCATAGAACTCACGATGGCGTCCGATTGAATATATCTGCCGGGGAGTGAACTGTGAATAGATCTGCCGGGGAGGGAAATGTGAATAGATCTGCCGGGGAGTGAACTGTGAATAGATGTGCCGGGGAGTGAACTGTGAATAGATCTGCCGGGGAGTGAACTGTGAATAGATCTGCCGGGGAATGAACTGTGAATAGATCTGCCGGGGAGTAAATTGTGAATAGATGTGCCGGGTAGTGAACTGTGAATAGATGTGCCGGGGAGTGAACTGTGAATAGATGTGCCGGGGAGTGAAATGTGAATAGATCTGCCGGGGAGTAAATTGTGAATAGATGTGCCGGGGAGTGAACTGTGAATAGATGTGCCGGGGAGTAAATTGTGAATAGATGTGCCGGGGAGTGAACTGTGAATAGATGTGCCGGGGAGTGAACTGTGAATAGATCTGCCGGGAGTGAACTGTGAATAGATGTGTCGAGGAGTGAACTGGGAATAGATGTGCCGGGGAGTGAACTGTGAATAGATCTGCAGGGGAGTGAACTGTGAATAGATGTGCCGGGGAGTGAACTGTGAATAGATCTGCTGGGGAGTGAACTGTGAATAGATGTGCCGGGGAGTGAACTGTGAATAGATCTGCTGGGGAGTGAACTGTGAATAGATGTGCCGGGGAGTGAACTGTGAATAGATCTGCCGGGGAGTGAACTGTGAATAGATGTGCCGGGGAGTGAACTGTGAATAGATGTGCCGGGGAGTGAACTGTGAATAGATGTGCCGGGGAGTGAACTGTGAATAGATGTGCCGGGGAGTGAAATGTGAATAGATCTGCCGGGGAGTAAATTGTGAATAGATGTGCCGGGGAGTGAACTGTGAATAGATGTGCCGGGGAGTAAATTGTGAATAGATGTGCCGGGGAGTGAACTGTGAATAGATGTGCCGGGGAGTGAACTGTGAATAGATCTGCCGGGAGTGAACTGTGAATAGATGTGTCGAGGAGTGAACTGGGAATAGATGTGCCGGGGAGTGAACTGTGAATAGATCTGCAGGGGAGTGAACTGTGAATAGATGTGCCAGGGACTGAACTGTGAATAGATCTCCTGAGGAGTGAACTGTGAATAAATCTGCCGGGGAGTGAACTGTGAATAGATGTGCCGGGTAGTTAACTGTGAATAGATGTGCCGGGGAGTGAACTGTGAATAGATCTGCTGGGGAGTGAACTGTGAATAGATGTGCCGGGGAGTGAACTGTGAATAGATCTGCTGGGGAGTGAACTGTGAATAGATGTGCCGGGGAGTGAACTGTGAATAGATCTGCCGGGGAGTGAACTGTGAATAGATGTGCCGGGGAGTGAACTGTGAATAGATCTGCCGGGGAGTGAACTGTGAATAGATCTGCCGGGGAGTGAACTGTGAATAAATCTGCCGGGGAGTGAACTGTGAATAGATGTGCCGGGGAGTGAACTGTGAATAGATCTGCTGGGGAGTGAACTGTGAATAGATCTGCCGGGGAGTGAACTGTGAATAAATATGCCTGGGAATGAACTGTGAATAGATGTGCCGTGGAGTGAATTGTGAATAGATGTGCCGGGGAGTGAACTGTGAATAGATGTGCCGGGGAGTGAACTGTGAATAGATCTGCCGGGGAGTGAACTGTGAATAGATGTGCCGGGGAGTAAACTGTGAATAGATGTGCCGGGGAGTGAACTGTGAATAGATCTGCTGGGAAGTGAACTGTGAATAGATGTGTCGGGGAGTGAACTGCGAATAGATGTGCCGGGGAGTAAACTGTGAATAGATGTGCCGGGGAGTGAACTGTGAATAGATCTGCTGGGAAGTGAACTGTGAATAGATGTGTCGGGGAGTGAACTGTGAATAGATCTGCCGGGGAGTGAACTGTGAATAGATCTGCCGGGGAGTGAACTGTGAATAGATGTCCCGGGGTGAGTGAACTGTGAATAGATCTGCCGGGGAGTGAACTCTGAATAGATCTGCCGGGGAGTGAACTCTGTGAATAGATGTGCCGGGGAGTGAACTGTGAATAGATCTGCTGGGGAGTGAACTGTGAATAGATCTGCCGGGGAGTGAACTGTGAATAGATGTGCCAGGGAGTGAACTGTGAATAGATCTGCTGGGGAGTGAACTGTGAATAAATCTGCCTGGGAATGAACTGTGAATAGATGTGCCGCGGAGTGAATTGTGAATAGATGTGCCGGGGAGTTTACTGTGAATAGATGTGCCGGGGAGTGAACTGTGAATAGATCTGCCGGGAGTGAACTGTGAATAGATGTGCCGGGGAATGAACTGTGAATAGATCTGCCGGGGAGTGAACTGTGAATAGATCTGCCGGGGAGTGAACTGTGAATAGATGTGCCGGGGAGTGAACTCTGAATAGATCTGCCGGGGAGTGAACTGTGAATAGATGTGCCGGGGAGTGAACTGTGATCTGCGGGGAGTGAACTGTGAATAGATCTGCCGGGGAGTGAACCTGGGGAATAGATGTGCCGGGGAGTGAACTGTGAATAGATGTGCCGGGGAGTGAACTGTGAATAAATCTGCCGGGGAGTGAACTGTAAATAAATGTGCCGGGGAGCGAACTGTGAATAGATCTGCCGGGGAGTGAACTGTGAATATATCTGCCGGGGAGTGAACTGTGAATAGATGTGCCAGGGAGTGAACTGTGAATAGATCTGCTGGGGAGTGAACTGTGAATAAATCTGCCGGGGAGTAAACTGTGAATAAATCTGCCTGGGAGTGAACTGTGAATAGATGTGCCGCGGAGTGAATTGTGAATAGATAAGCCGGGGAGTAAACTGTGAATAGATGTGCCGGGGAGTGAACTGTGAATAGATCTGCCGGGGAGTGAACTGTGAATAGATGTGCCGGGGAGTGAACTGTGAATAGATCTGCCGGGGAGTGAACTGTGAATAGATCTGCCGGGGAGTGAACTGTGAATAAATCTGCCGGGGAGTGAACTGTGAATAGATGTGCCGGGGAGTGAACTGTGAATAGATCTGCTGGGGAGTGAACTGTGAATAGATCTGCCGGGGAGTGAACTGTGAATAAATATGCCTGGGAATGAACTGTGAATAGATGTGCCGTGGAGTGAATTGTGAATAGATGTGCCGGGGAGTGAACTGTGAATAGATGTGCCGGGGAGTGAACTGTGAATAGATCTGCCGGGGAGTGAACTGTGAATAGATGTGCCGGGGAGTGAACTGTGAATAGATGTGCCGGGGAGTGAACTGTGAATAGATCTGCTGGGAAGTGAACTGTGAATAGATGTGTCGGGGAGTGAACTGCGAATAGATGTGCCGGGGAGTAAACTGTGAATAGATGTGCCGGGGAGTGAACTGTGAATAGATCTGCTGGGAAGTGAACTGTGAATAGATGTGTCGGGGAGTGAACTGTGAATAGATCTGCCGGGGAGTGAACTGTGAATAGATCTGCCGGGGAGTGAACTGTGAATAGATGTGCCGGTGAGTGAACTGTGAATAGATCTGCCGGGGAGTGAACTCTGAATAGATCTGCCGGGGAGTGAACTCTGTGAATAGATGTGCCGGGGAGTGAACTGTGAATAGATCTGCTGGGGAGTGAACTGTGAATAGATCTGCCGGGGAGTGAACTGTGAATAGATGTGCCAGGGAGTGAACTGTGAATAGATCTGCTGGGGAGTGAACTGTGAATAAATCTGCCTGGGAATGAACTGTGAATAGATGTGCCGCGGAGTGAATTGTGAATAGATGTGCCGGGGAGTTTACTGTGAATAGATGTGCCGGGGAGTGAACTGTGAATAGATCTGCCGGGAGTGAACTGTGAATAGATGTGCCGGGGAATGAACTGTGAATAGATCTGCCGGGGAGTGAACTGTGAATAGATCTGCCGGGGAGTGAACTGTGAATAGATGTGCCGGGGAGTGAACTCTGAATAGATCTGCCGGGGAGTGAACTGTGAATAGATGTGCCGGGGAGTGAACTGTGACTAAATCTGCGGGGAGTGAACTGTGAATAGATCTGCCGGGGAGTGAACTGTGAATAGATGTGCCGGGGAGTGAACTGTGAATAGATCTGCCGGGGAGTGAACTGTGAATAAATCTGCCGGGGAGTGAACTGTAAATAAATGTGCCGGGGAGCGAACTGTGAATAGATCTGCCGGGGAGTGAACTGTGAATATATCTGCCGGGGAGTGAACTGTGAATAGATGTGCCAGGGAGTGAACTGTGAATAGATCTGCTGGGGAGTGAACTGTGAATAAATCTGCCGGGGAGTAAACTGTGAATAAATCTGCCTGGGAGTGAACTGTGAATAGATGTGCCGCGGAGTGAATTGTGAATAGATAAGCCGGGGAGTAAACTGTGAATAGATGTGCCGGGGAGTGAACTGTGAATAGATCTGCCGGGGAGTGAACTGTGAATAGATCTGCCGGGGAGTGAACTGTGAATAGATGTGCCGGGGAGTGAACTCTGAATAGATCTGCCGGGGAGTGAACTGTGAATAGATGTGCCGGGGAGTGAACTCTGAATAGGTCTGCCGGGGAGTGAACTGTGAATAGATGTGCCGGGGAGTGAACTGTGAATAAATCTGCGGGGAGTGAACTGTGAATAGATGTGCCGGGGAGTGAACTGTGAATAGATCTGCCGGGGAGTGAACTGTGAATAGATGTGCCGGAGAGTGAACTGTGAATAGATCTGCCGGGGAGTGAACTGTGAATAAATCTGCCGGGGAGTGAACTGAAATAAATGTGCCGGGGAGCGAAC
>JAODUO010001010.1:87500-110000 GCA_025642075.2 Ridgeia piscesae
TCATTCCTTTGCTCTGAAGTGTATTTATACTGATTACATGTTTAATCCCCCTTATTAACGACTATTAGTTTCTTTTGTATTTATTTATTTTGCGTTTTAATAAAATAACAACACGCCTGAACTTAGTCGTACTCTAGAGGTCCTGTGCTTGCTTATGCTGCCTAATGTTCTTTGGGATATCTTATACCATTGTAATGAATGTTCTGCGAGTGTACGCTTCCTTTACGTATAGGCTATGTCCATTCGTATTGTTTCTACATTGATAGGCCTAGACAGGTCATTCTTGTTTAGGTTAGCGAGTAGCGAGATTTGTATATACCACGCAGAGATCTTCATCGTGTCCTCTCGGTCAAAGCGGAACTGATTCGTCAGGTTGAATTTACAATATTTACATTTTCATTGGTGGAAAGTACAGAAGGAAAGGTTTCAAAAGTCGTAAGGATATAGTCGTTATAGAGATTTTCGACGGCTAAAATGTTGGAAAATACGCATAAGTCTCTATGCGTAGGTTAATGAACCTATCGGCGTAGTTGAGTGTTGTGTCACGATATCGCAAACGATGCCGACTGGTTCCAGGTAAAGGCCCGTCTGAAGACGTTTTTGCAGCACACGATTACTAAAAAGTACAGAGGTGAGTGGATATCTTAAAGTTTGGCAAGAAGTCTACCTCAAGGGCACCGCGGTTTAACCTGTTAATAAATGTCACATTAATAACAATCACCAGCATCACTACAAAGTATACACATAAATACCCTTGCTTGTCTAAAGCACTATCTGTCGACATTATAAACTTAACATAGAAAGGAAAATATTCATTTACGTAAATTATACAAATAATGCATAATGCATAAATAATTACATTAATTTAAATATTACCTAATTAAATATTAATGCGATCATAAATAAAAAATAATACCTAACCCAGTGATAGTTTAATCGCTATAACCTAAACAATCTTTCGAATGGTTGCGGGCGGGCTTCCATTTCGGTAAATGTTCGCCATATGTTTGTGATATTTTGTTTTTTTACGCATGCATTGGGTGGCCACCTGTCTTGGGCAAGCACCTGTCTTAGCCGACCAAATAGGCACGGCTTGTTTCTAACTACCTATTAATTGCAGCCAATAACATATTTCTTGCTCTCACCTAGCCCGGTCAACAGGCGGTAATATATGATACAAGTACACACTTCAACAATACTTCAAAAAATATATTACAAAATAATTACACGGTTGAAAATATATCCAGTACTAATAAACACCTCCGTACCCTGTCTTAATAATGCCACGTTACCTGTCAGAGGGAGTAGGTTGCTACATAAAAAATTGTCGATTCTTTATTTTACATAATTTACTTATTAGTTTATCTTATAACGCATTTTATATTTTATTTATTTTAACAATATACTTGATATTCAAGCTGGAAAATAGTTTACCTGTAGTTAATAGTGTATGGCTAGTATTTGAGCCGATACCTTATTTTACTGAAGTTTGTTTTATAAATGGACTTATATTATTGTTATAATAATAATTATTATTATCGTAAGTAATTATATATGCATTTTATTTTATGTCAACAATATTGTGTTATGTATAGCGATTATGTGGTATTTTAAACGCATCTGAACATACTATTATTGGGAACCATGGTGCTATATAAAATACAGTTTTTTATATTCTTATTAGTTTTAACAAGAGTTTAACAAGAGTTTAACAAGATTGCCACCTAGAGATTCAACTCTAGATGGCAAGTGGACTAGGAAGCCATTTGGCTTATCGAGAGTCCAACCTATCTATCTAAGTATACCCCGCCCGTCTTAGGTATATGTCGATTTTATTTTTAAATATATTAACACTACTAGCACCTACACAATCAGCTGATAATCTGTTCCATTCGTTTACTGTTCTTTGTGAAAATGAAAATTTTCTAATATCTAGTCTACACTGCTATTTTGCTAATGTAACTCCATGTTCTCTAGTCCTTCTCTCTTCCTTGACTGTGAAAAAATATTTCTGTCAATATTTTCATATCCATTCAATATTTTAAACACCTCAATCTGATCTCCTCTCAAACGTCTGGTTTCTAGTGTTGTTAAACCACATTATTTTAGACGCATTTCATAACTAATATTCCTGAGTTTTGGTATCATTTTGGTTGCTCTCCTTTGTACTCTTTCTAGCATATCAATATCCTTCTTGCGATATGGCCTCCATGCTTGTATACAATATTCTAAGTGAGGCCTAACTATTGTTTTATACAGCAGTATTATTAGTTCTTTTTCTTTGTACACTATATTTCGCCTAATTAATCCAAGAATTTGGTTTCCCTTTGCTGCTGCAATTCCACACTGCTCTGATACCTTCATATCAGCACTAATAGTTAACCATAAGTCCTTTTCCTTTAAGGTAGTATTTAGTACAGTACCACCCATTGTATATTGTGCATCTTCATTCCCATGTCCTGTGTGAAGGCACTTACACTTTCAAAAATTAAACAGCATTTGCCACTTCTCAGACCATTCTATCAACTTATTAAGAACATCTTGTAAATGCTGTCTATCTGCATCACTTTTAATTTTCCTAAACACTTTTGTGTCGTCCGCAAACTTCAACACCTTGCTTGTTATGTCATCATCCAAATCATTGATATATATTAAGACTAAAATAGGTCCCAGTACTGATCCCTGCGGTACTCCACTCAAAACCGATTTCCAGTTTGAAACCTTCCCATCAACTACTACTCTTTGTCTTCTATCAATAAGCCATTTTTCTATCCAGTTGATCATTCCATTTCCTATGCCATGGGCCTTTAGTTTAAGTAGTAGTCATTTAGTGTGGCACTTTGTCAAAGCCTTTTTTAAAATCTAAGTAGATTATATCTACTGGTGATCCCTCATCTACCCACTTTGTGACATCTTCCAAAAAACATAACATATTTGTTAAGCATGACCTCGCTTTTAAAAACACATGTTGAGATGGGTTTATCAATTTATTTTTAACAAGAAAATCAACCAGGTGATCTTTAATTAGTCTTTCTAATAGTTAAAAGACGTTAAACTCACTGGTCTATAGTTCTCTGACTTGTTTCTCGAACCTTTTTTGAAATAATGGTATTATGTTTGCTTCTTTCCATTCTAACGGAACTATTCCCTCCTCTAATGACAAATTGAACACTGTTGCAAGCGGTATGCTGATTTGTTCTACAATTTCCAATAGTAATTTGGGAGGAATCCCATCCACTCCAGGTGATTTATTATCCTTCATATCTCTTATTTTCATAGCTACCATTGTTGGGGTTACAATTAGTTGTCCTAAATAGTCAAACTCGCTCCCTTCGAACTTAGTCTCAAGTACTGGTAGTATACTAATATCTTCCCTGGTAAACACCGAACTAAAGTACTCATTTAGGTTTT
The DNA here is from genome assembly GCA_025642075.2 of Ridgeia piscesae. Classification (NCBI taxonomy): domain Eukaryota; kingdom Metazoa; phylum Annelida; class Polychaeta; order Sabellida; family Siboglinidae; genus Ridgeia; species Ridgeia piscesae. Next base: position 90,912 of record JAODUO010001010.1, read on the forward strand.
CTGCCATTAAGAATCCCTCTGTTATTATGTTTCCATCAGTACCTTCTAGAGGACCGACCTTATCCTGAACTTTCTGTTTACTTCGAACATACGCATAAAAACTCTTGCTGTCATGTTTTATATTAAAAGCTATTTTTCGTTCGTAGCTTCTCTTTGAATTTCTAATTTCAGCTGTAGCTTGATTAAGTGCTTCTTTATAAATGATATAGTCTTCTTCACTTCCGGTATGTCTATATGTCTTCCACATCATTTGCTTGTACTTGATTTTTCTAATGGCTTCCTTCGATAAGTGTTTCTTCTTTGACCGTTTCCCCTGTTTTTTCAAGGGGACAAATTTGTCAACGACGCAGTCAATTTCACTCTTTAAAATATTCCAGCATTCTGTTGCTGTCTTATTCTTCAGTGTGTTATTCCAGTCTATCTTTGCTAAATATTCCCTCATATCCTTATATCTTCCTTTGTGAATTTGTTTTCTGTACCTTATTTTTCTATTCCGTTCTCCCTTTACTTTGATGTTAAAATGTATCTGGTTGTGATCACTACACCCCAGTGGCTCACATATCTTGACATTATCAACAAATTCCTTCTGTGAGCTCAATACTATGTCTAACACGTTCTCGCCTCTGGTTGCTTCTAACACATGTTGAGAAAGGAAACTATCTTGTACTAAATTTAAAAACTCTTGATCCTCTCTCCCGGTACTCTGTAGAGATGTCCAATGTATATGCCCATGGTTAAAATCCCCCATAATAATACAGTCCCGTTTACTCACTTCTTTGATTGCGTTATGTATTTTTTCATTCTCTTCCTTGCTTATGTTTGGACTCCGATACACTAACCCAACAGTTAATGTTGAGTTTCCTGTAACTATGTTACACCAGACAGCTTCTTCACATTCTGCTTCTTTTTCTAATTTTATTTCATAAGCTTGGATGGATTCTTTAATATATAAAATAACTCCGCCTCCCCTTCTTCCTAATCTATCTTTCCTAAACATTGCATACCCTGTCATTCCTAATTCGGCATCTGATATATCGGGTGTGGCCCAAGATTCAGTTATACCTATTAGGTGAGGGTCAATATCTTCTACCATAATGTTTAGTTCATTTCTTTTGTTTACTATGCTCCTTGCATTTAAACAAACACATTTATAACCAAATTCCGTAGGGCTTTCCAGGCTGTTCTTTGCTGATGTCTTTTTGCTATCTTTATCTATGCCTCTAGTATTTGGCTTCTCTGTGTATCCCCCCTGCGAAACTAGTTTAAAAAGTTGCAACCTGTTCCATTGTCCGTTGATCGAAGAAGGTTCTCGGAGAACACTGCTGCGCCCTTTCCGCTTAGATGGAGGCCATCTCTCATATACATGCCTTCTTTCCCAACAATATATCCCCACAAATCTACAAATCCAACTCCTTCTTCTTCACACATCTGCTCTAATAGTGCGTTAATTGCCATCCTCTTGCAGTTTCTAAATGTTGTTCCCCTTCCCCCTCATCACTGGCAAGATTCCTGAGAGTATGATCTGTTCAACTCTCGTCTTCTTCAGTGTCTCTACCAACTCTCTGTATCTCTTTACTATCCTGGTTGTTCCACCCCTGTCTGCATTGTTCGTCCCTACATGTACTAATATAGACCCCCCTTGGCCATGCCCCAATACGTTCTCTACCCGTTCAGTCACATGCTCTATCCTAGCCCCCGGAAGACAAACAACAACGTCTTCACCTTTGCTTAATGTCCTGTATGTCTTTCGCAAAATGGAGTCTCCCATAAATACCCTTTCTGTTCTCAATGCCCCCTCAATCACTGCTTCAGAGTAGCTCCTCCGTTTTGCATCTCCCTGGTTGCTGACTTTTCCCCATGCCGCTTTCTCTGTTGTTCCTTTCTTTCCGGTCTCTTTTCTTCCTGTCATCGTCCTTGTTATTGACTTCCGTTTGGTCACATCACCTCTCACATCCTTTCTTCCATTCGTCTTACCTCCTGTCGCATCTACTTCTCTCATCTCCTGTCCCCTTGTCCCTCCCTTCTTCTCTGCTGTCACTTTCTCCCCTGTCACCTTCCTGCATGTCATGTTTCCTGTTGTTCTTTCTCCATTTGTTGTCCTTGCAATCACCCTCCCTCCACTCTGCATCCCCTTCACAATATCCGTTAGCCTAGCTAACTCTGCTGTCAGACAGTCCACTTCCCAACACCCTAAACATTGGAACGTAAACCCTTCCTCCGTTGTCTCTGACCAAGTTTTTCCGCACCCCGATACGGCAAAATTTTCAAACCTTTACATCCGCCAATTTTCCCGCCAAGTTTTAGTAGTAATACTATTATTAAATAGTCTGGTTACATATCTTCAACCTCTCGTGGGCGACCACCTGTCTCGAACGACCACTATGACTTGGCACTAAGAGTGGTAACAAGATACAGCATTCTGACTCTTTGTTGTTGCGGATGGCGTTTGTTGTTGTTCGTGACGTCGTTAAAATGGCCATTAGCTTACAATCACGACACCAGACAAATCGGCAGAATATCGAAACGCTAACAATCATAGTGTACGTCATGTCGTCCACTGTCCACATCAAACATATCCACGTGCCGTTGGTCTCACTTTGGCAACGACCCCGGTTCGTTTCAGGAGCCGGAATCACGACGGAAGGACGGCTGGACCCGGACGCCGACCCTCTGTCGAGCGCTTGGGACTTCGCCATGGGATATGTGAGCATACTGCAATAACACAGTCGCACATTAGCGATAAATCTTACTGCCGAAAGATACCGCTGCATTTTTTATGCTGCAGTATTTTACACAGGCGTGATTTCTCGGCACTTGCTAACTCTGACGTCTCCCTGCGAAATTCTGTACTTCCGAACATGCGCATTATAGGTCGGTGCAGAAGTGTTTTTCAGCAGCAAGATTTGTCGCTACACCGCCACTAGCTCAATGACAACATATGCACGCATTGTCTGAAGTACAATCAACCTGTGTACATTCAGAAAGACACCACGGGTACTCTCTCTCTCTCTCTCTCTCTCTCTCTCTCTCTCTCTCTCTCTCTCTCTCTCTCTCTCTCTTTCAGATTCAGAAGCAAGCTGTCTAACGTGTTCTTATTCGATAACAATTCAATATACTACTAAAATCAACAACAATGAATAGCCTTCGAACATTCAAAGACTATTAAAATGTTTCTTAAATGCGCCAACAAGCACGCCACACGACGACAAAATCAGTTTTCACTGGCCCATACGTGTTCGTGGGCCCCGTAGTAGCGTTGTAGCGCAGTGGCTGCAACTTCAGACTATCGATAAAGAGAACCTGGATTGAAAATAATCTTCTCTTAAATAATTTTCTGCAATAATTCCCTCCATTAAAACTATACTAGAAGCAACAGGTGTTCAGTCTGTTTTAATGTTTTCTGTTGTATAAAAGTGAGAGGTTGGGTGCAAAATAGGTAAGAGATGAGATGTTGAGACGCCTGCAACATCCCCCAAGACCACAATGAAGACGAATGATACCTAATCATGTAGACATGTAGTATTCGTGATGGTATATTTCCTACATTAGTGCAGAATCCAAAGTGAACATACAAAAGTATTTTTTATTTTGGTGATTTATTAACAACTTTACATAGCATCATTATTATCATCATGGACGCTCATTTTATACAATTATCCTTAAAATGCCACTGGCTATGCCATTATGGTATACAAGCTAAGAGACGTGGACTCCTAAGCTTGGCATAATTGACGAAAGCTAACTTGCTTTCTAACTAGCTATATTAGTATCTATTAAACGATAAGTTCTGCATCACAGCATCCAATCCTCAGTATTGCTCAAAGCCCTTTACACTTTACTCCCTGACCGACCTGTTGAATGGAACACCATCCAGTGTTGCTGCAATTAATGCGCGAAGACAATTCATAGTATCTATTGCCAGATACATATTAATATAGCTCAGTAAACTGGAGCAATGTAGAGCGAAACATTTGCCCAATGCGTTACACTGCAAAACATGATTCAACCCAGGTTATCAAAGTCGAGAGTCTGAAGTTCTAGTTCAAGTCTTCTGCAAATGATTGAGTAATTATAATCTTTAAAGTAAATGTAAGTTCTTATATAGCGTAGTATCCAGTCCTCGGGACCGTTCAAAGCGCTTTACATTTTACTTCTACTGCAAAAAAGGAGAAAGATGTCTTGGTAAATATCCATACTTCAATGTTTTCCCTTCAAACTATTCACTGATACGAACTGGTATATATTATCTTATTTGTACACTTGCAGTGTTTTAATAGTTTAAATAAACGCTTTGACATGACTTGAAATCTGCCGTCTCCGTTGGTTCTAAGTACACACGCGTGTGCTAACTCGGCGACGTTCTGCATTCTGCCACAGTTGGAATGCTGCGGTAACACAAACTACACCGACTTCATGGCTGGAGCAGAACGCTGGAACTCGACCTACTCATTCAGGCCGGCCGGGACGAACACGAGCTTCGTCGTGAACGCGACCGTTCCGCCGATGTGTTGTAAGATGGTCGATCACAGCAAGTTTCCCGGCGACATAACAGACATCGAGTTCGTCGACATACGAGGCTGTCTCGAATACCCGCGCCAGGTCAACGCCAACCTTGAGGTAGGTACACGTGGTGTCACTCGTCATGCCCACAATGCAATATGTTCGCCGCGTACTTCCGGTGTTTAATCGCAGTGATTCGTAGTATCGTCTAATCGCGCTTACATTTTTCCGGTCATTATAAATGTTCCGACTGACGTTTCTGCCCATGCGCAATAAATGTAAAATCATCAATGTGCAGCGAAATGACAATCCATTTTCGGTATAAGGGCCACGGGCTGTTCGTTAACTCTCCTGTGATGATTACTGTGAAGAGTTTCTTAAAATGTCGTTCAACGCAATAACATATTACGTTTGATATAAATCACTGTCACGGATTATGGCGCACTACAGTCACGTGGTTTGCGCTTGCTATCAAAATATGCCACAAAACTTGTTTGCCTGGTGTTAATTTGCGATAAATAACTATACAAATACTTTGTCATTTCGCTGCACATTGATGATTTTTACTTTTTCGCGCATGCCTAGAAACGTCAATCGGAACGTTTATAACGCCGGAAAAATATAAGGGCTACAACGTGACTTCGCCTTTGAATATTATCCGTGCGAGGGGCTAAAATGTGTTGCCACGTCACGGAGCCCGTGCAACCCTGCCATAATTCTTGCATCATAAACAACTGGACATTTTTATTTCTGATTATTTTGTGCGGACGTAAGTTTAATGTTGAATAGGCCTACTTTTAATAGTATAGTATTATCTTATAAAAGTATATCCTTAGTTAAGTTATATTTCGTAGTTGGCATGAGAGCCAATCAGCGTCTCTACTCTCTACCATATTCTGGGGTAGGGCCGTCTTGGTGGTAACATCGGCAGAGTATAAATCTATCAGGAGAATTTGAGGGGCTAACAGTAGTTTACCATATAAAAGAAGACTGCCACTAGCCTGATAATTTGTAGTTAAAACTATGGTATAAGCTAATATAACGACCGCTCAAATGTACTTATAATAGCAGAATGTACTTTATATAAAAGCTACAAAAACATGCAAGTTCACACAAATCCGCGAACAAACCTGTGAACCATCGGCATACATGTAGATGTCGATTTGGGCGATAATATGTGCCGGGCGATAATATGTGCACGGTACGGGCCGCAAACTACATAGGGTTATCATGCACACGCGTCAATAATATAAGTGAATGCGTTCGTGTTTCTCATATTGTGTGAAGCATGTTAACACTTTAATAGATGGACTATTGTCACGATCACATCAGCAATAGTTGATATCCACAATTCCTATGAGAGAACATGGTTAGCTTTATTGATGGTTTACTGGACATGTTTTGTTTACAGCCGTGCTACGACAAGCTGTACGCTGTGTTTCTGCAGTACATCAAGCTCGCCCTACTCATTGTAGCCTCCGTCATATTACTAGAGGTACGTGTACATACGTTTTGTTAGTAGATGTACGTGTACATACGTTGTGTTACTAGATGTATGTGTACAGACATTGTATTACTAGATGTACGTGTATAGCCGTTTTATTACAAGATGTACGTGTACGTACAGTGTATTACCAGAGGTACGTGTCCAGACGGTGTATTACTATATGTACGTTTATATACGTTGTATTACTAGATGTAGGTGTACAGACGTTATATTGCTAGAGGTGCATGTACAGACGTTGTTTTACTAGATTTAGGTGTCCATTAGTGCTGGTTCGATACCAGGTTTTGTTCGATACCGATCGATACCTGAATTTTGTTCGATACTCGATACTCGATACTTACGTTGTAATTAAGTATAATTTTCACATAGAACACAGTTCCCAGTAGAAGCACAGTATGCAACAGCAGTAGTGCTGGTTCGATATCAATCGATATATTACTGGTTTGATACCAGAATTCTTCGATACCGATCGATATATTACTGGTTCGATATCAGAATTCTTCGATATCAATCGATATTAGATTTTTAGTCGATACTCGAAATTTACCTTATAAGTGTAATTCAGTACAGTAGAGATCTCCAAAGAAACACTACTATCCACTTAGACTAATGCCACAGAAACACAAAATGTTTCACTTGTAGGGAAATATGTGACAATTTTATAGTCATGCAAACAATGATTAATATGCAATTTTCTATTTATGTAAGTACACAAACAACAGTTTCAATATAATTGATTACTGTTGTAAAACTAAAAGGTAATTGTAATATAATATTAAAACAATAAAGACAACTGCAATAAAATACCTAGTGACAAATTAATTAATTAATTGCACTGAATTATTTTAAATTCATAACAGTTCTTCACCCCAGCTGTTTATAAATACACTTTAATATAGCAGCTTAATTTCAAGTCAATGTGTCTCCTAAAATGACCATCAACAAATACAGCTGAAACAAATGAAACATACAAATAATATGTTATTATTATATAAAAACACCTATCACTTATAATAGTGTCACTGCCAGCACAGCTGAACCCTCACTGTTATAACTTTTTATTATTAATTCTATCATAAAGATAATTGTGATTTAGCATCAAAACTGTATAGATGATTACAATAAAATAACACTAATTAATAATTGAAAACATATTAATTTTAATTACAATTGTACTTCCCAGTTCACACCAATATGTTTTTTAAATATAAAACTTAAATTACCACGTTATCAAGTACACATAACAAGCCCCATTGTTTTTGCAACTGTTTTCAAGAACAGGTCAGTTTCTTCCTCTACCTCTGGCTCTGCCAGTGGTGAACCTGGCCAGTGCCAGTGTCACAGTGGCAGTAGATGCAGTAAGCGAATCGTCATCGTTAATCAGTCACGTCGTATATGTCACTTCTTGACGCTGTGGCCGCAGTTACTTAGTAGATTCGGCAATCGATGGCGATTCGCTTCGACTGTAACTTGATGTCCACTGCTTGCTCATTGTCGAATATTTCGAAAGAACACGTTCTCGAGTCAACGGCAATGCGACGTTGTCCACAACGTCAACGTCGACGACGTCGACATGCCGTACGCTGAAAGTTGATCATCACGTTTTGATAGCTTCTTGATTGGTGACATGTTTCGTCAAATTCGATGTATTTCCCCCACTATCTTTGAGACGTTTCTAGCATAGCAGACAGTCTTTGTTGGAAAAGTGCCAAATTAGCGATGAACGTTCGACATGTTGTCGTTCGTCTTGGTTGTGGGCGTCGTGTACGGCAAATGGTGGCGCCACCAAACAACAAAACAGCGCCACCAAACGGAACCCGGATAAACAAAGCCTCCGCATCGCGCTCGAATAATTATTTATATTAACAATATTATTATTAAACTAGTTTCATAAATACTAGTGCGTGCAATAAACACTCTATAAAAATGCTATTGGATGTGTGTTTTTGTGCGCGTAACCGTAAGTAAAGTAGGGAGAAAGATGACATGGTAGTGCCACCAAGCGAGAGCGTCACGTACGATCCTTGGTTTGGATAACGAGGCTAAGCGAAGTCTGACCTAGGCTAAGATCGCTCACAGAAAACAGTTATTATACAAACTAACTCTACAATAAAGTTTTAGAAAACAATTCACATTTTATGTTATATTATTTTTAAACAACCACGCCTTAGTCAATTTAGGCTGCGAAGCGCTGTAGTGATAGCTCCCGTAAACAACGTCGTCATCAACAACGATGTTGCGTCTTCGCATCGACATCGTCGAATGGACTCGATGTCATGTATCGAAATATCGAAGGTATCGAAGGTATCGAAGGTATCGAAGGTATCGAAGGTATCGAAGGTATCGAAGGTATCGAAGGTATCGAAGGTATCGAAGGTATCGAAGGTATCGAAGGTATCGAAGGTATCGAAGGTATCGAAGGTATCGAAGGTATCGAAGGTATCGTAGGTATCGAAGGTATCGTAGGTATCGAAGGTATCGAAGGTATCGAACAGTGGGCGTTCGATACCAAAAGTATCGAAGTATCGCTATACCACTAAATATCGGTATCGAACTTTCGCAAGTATCGCGATACTTCGATATATCGAATATCGAACCAGCACTAGTGTCCATACATTGTATTACTAGAGGTACGTGTACATACTTTGTAATACTAGATGTCCGTCTACGTACGTTGTATTACTAGAGGTACGTGTACAGACGTTGTGCTGCTAAAGGTACGTTTACAAACGTCATCGTCGTTGTTGCAATCATAGCAAACACAGAGATATATGACTTGTGCTACCGTGACACGTATAACACGTATAACAAACACAGTTTATATGCAAAAATCGTGTATTTAGCATCCATTTACGTGCATTATCCTAAGAGGTTATTGCGTTATAAATGTGTAGTTTCTTTTCAGTTAGTAAAATTTCCTTTCGTACGAATTAACGCGGCGTTTTTTGTTTACATCATCTTGTTTGTTTGGAAATATTTATCTTATAAATCCGGCTGCACCACTAATCATTCAGGTGACAGCAAGCTCGGAATGATTGTTGTAAACACTATGTTTGGTTTTGCGCATAATATACCCAAATTATGTACGAAATGCACACATAAGTAGAAGAGAACATATTTATGGAAAACGATAACGTATCGATTGATTGCGTACCTACATCTCGAATATATACTATTAGCCCATAAAGAATTACCTTAAGTTCACTGTTATTTATCAGGTGATTGCTGTTAGTTATAAGAGAAAGGTGTGAAGCTGCGATGTGTCTATCGTTTCGTAGGTCGTCGTAGTCGCGGCCGCCATTCTTCTCATCAGAGACATCTCAAGAATGAAATCAGTACATCATCACATGGACCCAATTTAAATTCATCGGTTGGTTGTTTATTTGATTGTTTGTTTGTTTGCGCGCGCATGTGTGTGTGGGTGAGTGTATGAATGTATATATGTATGTGTATGTATGTCTGTATGTATGTATGTATGTATATATGTATGTATGTTTCTCTGTCTGTGTGTATGTGTGTCTGTGTGTGTATGTATGTATATATGTATGTACGTATGTATGTATGTATGTATGTATGTATGTATGTATGTATGGTTTATTTTGTATACGTAGAGCAAGAGCACGCACGCACGCATGCATGCATGTATGTGTATGTATATGTGTGCATGTTTGTGTATCTGTGTTTGTATGTATGTGTGTATGTGTGCGTATGTGTGTATATGTGTATGTGTGTATACGGGTGTACGTGTGCGTGTGTATGTGTGTATGTGTGCATGTGTGCATGTGTATATGTGTATATGTGTATATGTATGTGTATGTTTGTATGTTTCTGTTTGTGGGTGTGCGATACATGCAAACATATAAATATATGTGGCTACACAAGTAAGAAAATGAACATATTATTTGTGCATCCTACCAATCATGCACCCACATTACAATCACCTTTTCACATGTTTCTTAATCCCCATCCTCGCTCTGTCTCGTCTCTCAATCCCCATCTTTTTCTAGTCTCTCATTCCCCATCTTTTTATAGTATCTCATTCCCCATCTTTTTCTCGTCTCTCAATCCCCATCTTTTTCTCGTCTCTCATTCCCCATCTTTTTCTCGTCTCTCAATCCCCATCTTTTTATAGTCTCTCAATCCCCATCTTTTTATAGTCTCTCATTCCCCATCTTTTTCTCGTCTCTCAATCCCTATTTTCGGTTTCGTCTCTCAATCCCTATCCTCCGTCTCGTCTCTCAATCCCTATCCTCGATCAGGTCTCTCTCAATCCCTATCCTCGATCTCGTCTCTCAATCCCTATCCTCGGTCTCGTTTCTCAATCCCTATCCTCGGTCTCGTCTCTCTCAATCCCTATCCTCGGTCTCGTCTCTCTCAATCCCTATCCTCGATCTCGTCTCTCTCAATCCCTATCCTCGGTCTCGTCTCTCTCAATCCCTATCCTCGGTCTCGTCTCTCTCAATCCCTATCCTCGATCTCGTCTCTCTCAATCCCTATCCTCGGTCTCGTCTCTCTCAATCCCTATCCTCGGTCTCGTCTCTCAATCCCTATCCTCGGTCTCGTCTCTCTCAATCCCTATCCTCGATCTCGTCTCTCTCAATCCCTATCCTCGATCTCGTCTCTCTCAATCCCTATCCTCGGTCTCGTCTCTCAATCCCTATCTTCGATCTCGTCTCTCTCAATCCCTATCCTCGATCTCGTCTCTCAATCCCTATCCTCGGTCTCGTTCTCTCAATCCCTATCCTCGATCTCGTCTCTCTCAATCCCTATCCTCGGTCTCGTCTGTCCTAATCCCTATCTTCGATCTCGTCTCTCTCAATCCCTATCCTCGGTCTCGTCGGTCTCAATCCCTAATTTCGATCTCGTCTCTCTCAATCCCTATCCTCGGTCTCGTCTCTCTCAATCCCCATCCTCGATCTCGTCTCTCTCAATCCCTATCCTCGATCTCGTCTCTCAATCCCTATCCTCGATCTGGTCTCTCTCAATCCTTACCCTCGATCTGGTCTCTCAATCCCTATCCTCGATCTCGTCTCTATCAATCCTTACCCTCGATCTGGTCTCAATCCCTATTCTCGATCTCGTCTCTCGTTATCTATCCGCGATCTGGTCTCTCAATCCCTCATCTCGATCTCGTCTCTCTCAATCCTTTTCCTCGGAAAACCCCGGCTCGTTTTCTAATCCCTATCTTCGATCTCGTCTCTCTCAATCCCCATCCTCGATCTCGTCTCTCAATCCCTATCCTCGATCTCGTCTCTATCAATACCTATCCTCGATGTCGTTTCTCTCAATCCCTATCCTCGATCTCGTCTCTCAATCCCTATCCTCGTTCTCGTCTCTCTCAATCCCTATCCTCGATCTCGTCTCTCAATCCCTAATTTCGATCTCGTCTCTCTCAATCCCTATCCTCGGTCTCGTCTCTCTCAATCCCTATCCTCGGTCTCGTTCTCTCAATCCCTATCCTCGGTCTCGTCTCTCTCAATCCCTATCCTCGGTCTCGTCTCTCTCAATCCCTATCCTCGGTCTCGTCTTCTAATCCCTATCCTCGGGTTGTCTCTCTCAATCCCCTTCCCCGGTTGTTTCCAATCCCTATCCTCGGTCTCGTCTGTCTTTCCCTATCTTCGATCTCGTCTCTCTCAATCCCCATCCTCGATCTCGTCTCTCAATCCCTATCCTCGATCTCGTCGGTCTCAATCCCTAATTTCGATCTCGTCTCTCTCAATCCCTATCCTCGGTCTCGTCTGTCTCAATCCCTATCTTCGATCTCGTCTCTCTCAATCCCCATCCTCGATCTCGTCTCTCAATCCCTATCCTCGATCTCGTTCTCTCAATCCCTATCCTCGATCTCGTCTCTCAATCCCTATCCTCGATCTCGTCTCTCTCAATCCTTACCCTCGATCTGGTCTCTCAATCCCTATCCTCGATCTCGTCTCTATCAATCCTTACCCTCGATCTGGTCTCAATCCCTATTCTCGGTCTCGTCTCTCGTTATCTATCCGCGATCTGGTCTCTCAATCCCTCATCTCGATCTCGTCTCTCTCAATCCTTACCCTCGCTCTGGTCTCTCAATCCCTATTCTCGATCTCGTCTCTCGTTATCTATCCGCGATCTGGTCTCTCAATCCTTATTCTCAATCTCGTCTCTCAATCTCTATCCTCGATCTGGGCTCGCAATCCCTACCCTCGATCTGGTCTCTCAATCCCTACCCTCGATCTGGTCTCTCAACCCCTACCCTCGATCTGGTCTCTCAATCCATACCTTCGATCTGGTCTCTCAATCCCTACCCTCGATCTTCTCTCAATCCCTACCCTCGATCTGGTCTCTCAATCCCTATCCGCGATCTGGTCTCTCAATCCCTATCCTCGAACTGGTCTCTCAATCCCTACCCTCGATCTGGTCTCTCAATCCCTACCCTCGATCTGGTCTCTCAATCCCTATCCTCGATCTCGTCTCTCAATCTCTATCCTCGATCTGGTCTCTCAATCCCTACCCTCTCTCAATCCATATTCTTGATAACGGTCCAATCTGACGAATGTGTCGCGCGTCTTGAACATAATAATGATTTCTTGGTTTTGTCATGACAGTAGTGACATTATCTTCAAATTCAGATACATCCGCCGAAACATCGACACTCCGACATACGTCCCGACGACGCTAACGATGCGAGTGAATAGCTCAGTGGCCTTCACCCCTTAACGACTTCGTACGATATTGTTCTAGCAACGCTGGCAAGAGAATCGTCGTCCTGTCTTCGCGACATTGGTGTAACTGGCGGAAGAAAATCGAACTGACAACATTCGTTCCATCACACAAGACATGTGTGATGTTTTGCAAATAACACAAATGCAGTATCCAGGAAACGTCGTGCATATGCGCATATGACGTATCGTTGCCTTTATATTGACTTATTTTTCTATAACGTTTCCGAGCTTGGTTCGGCGAATTGCTTACCTGTTGAATTAATTGTCTTGTCGGGGTAATAATTGTGTACATCTAAGTCAACGTATTAAATAAATAAATGCTAAAAAAACGCAATTCAATTCAATAATTTCAAAATGTTAATGTTTTTAATTGTTTTAATTTAGAATTTTTCGTGTTTATACTATATATATATATATATATATATATATATATATATATATATATATATATATATATATATAATAAGGAAAATTTTAAATTTTTATTGAAAAATTTTTATAAAATTCCCAAAGGGGGGTGCTGTTTTATATATATATATATATATATATATATATATATATATATATATATATATATATATATATATATATATATACATATAAAATTTTAAAATTTTAAATTTTTAATTTCAATTTTAATTAACTTTTAAAAATATAATATATACAGTGTGTATATATATAAATATAAATATATATATATAATTGTATATACAGTTTTATATATATATATATATATATATATATATATATATATATATATATATATATATATATACATATATACATATTTCAAAATCATTTCTTTCAAGTGTTTCAGAAAACTGAAACCCTCAAGTAAGTGCGCAGTATGTGGTCGACATTCCTTTCTCAAAAACCATGTTTCTGAAAAATTCAGATGGTTTAAAGGTCGGCATTGCCAGACGTTTTGGCAAGTCACGAGAAAAAGCGACCGAAGTAAGCTCTTTTGACAATTTACCCAAACGTACGCACTTGTTTGACATACGGCGAATTTTATTTAACTATTTACACTTTGCAAATGTCAACATTACTTAGTAAATCAACTCGACTCGTCTAAGCTATTATATGTCTGCGATACGAATATCAGGGGTCGTCATCTCTGATTTAACTAGTAAATTACTCGGAATAAACGTCAAGCGGAACTGCATTGTACGGCACAGTCACATCGCGATTACCGATTCCAGTTGAATAAAATGTGCATCTTTCCAAGTCACCAAGTCAGGATTGTCAACACTATGGTAATTTCCCAACGACATCAAGTCATGATAATCGCCCACACTAAGATAGTTTTGCAACATATCTACTCAACATCATCATCAATACAACGGCAAGATGATCGTCAAAATTACGACAGTATCTTGATGTCACCAAGTCAAGATGATCTTAAAAACTACGACAGTTTATCGACGTCAACAAGTCAAGATGATCGCTAAAACTGCGACAGTGTCTCGATGTCATCAAGTCAAGATGATCGCTAAAACTACGATACCTTTCCGGCGTTGTCAAGTCCAGATGTTCGCGCCAAAAACTACGACAGTGTCTCGACGTCATCAAATCAAGATGAACGCCGAAAACTGAAAGATCGTCTCGACATCACTTAGTCAAAATCACCGTAAGTACTACTGCAATGTTGTCTATATTTCGTCTACGGTAGAGGCGAGTGTCTAACCTAACGTACCCTGTTCGGTAGGATACCGAGGTATGTCGGGAAATTGATATTGCTCTTAGGTGAGGCAGTGGGACAAAAATGGGATTTGTTATCCGCCAGCATCACATGTGACCTGCCCTATAAATTGGCTTGAATCAGTGCTATTTTTATGCTTACAGTCTCGTGTGTGTATTTTGTATTAAATACTTGCATCATTGCGTTATTTTAACAGTATCAAAATTATATACATTATTTGTTTTCTGAATGTTTATTTTCCATTGGCGCATCAGTGGTCTTTTGCACGGCTTCAGTCACTGTTGTGGTCGTAGTCGCCGGATCAGTTTCCACCACCGCATCAGTGGTGTCTTGCACGGGATCAGTAACCACTATGCTAAGACTTGCGTCCTTAGACGCAACACCCGGTGGAGTAGATATGTAGAAATAGTCATCTACACAGCGTATGGCGGAGGGGAAAGACCGCTCTAATTCCGAGTTGGCGATACTGGACCGATGAGGTGTTATGGCCAGGTCCCGCCGCCGAATGAACGACTGAATGTTCTTACAGAGGTACACGACCGCTGTAAGACAACATGCCTGCAAGGAAAGAACGTTATGTACGTTACCTTGCATTCTTACCGAATTCATTAATCTGGTGTGTCGCGTTTTGCCTAAGTCAGAATCATTATTATGCAGGTGATCCTCGGTGAAACGTTGTGGTTGCGTTTGCAGACTATTTAAAGGTTTATATATATATATATATATATATATATATATATATATATATATGTATATATATATATATATATATATATATATATATATATATATATGTTTGTGTGTATATGTATATATACATTTGTATGTATGTGTTTATGTATGATGTGTGTATGTGTGTATGTATGTATGTATGTATGTATGTATGTATGTATGTATGTATGTATGTATGTATGTATGTATGTATGTATGTATGTATGTATGTATGTATGTATGTATGTATGTATGTATGTATGTGTATGTATGTATGTATGTATGTATGTATGTATGTATGTATGTATGTATATGTGTGTGAATGTGTTTGTGTGTGTCGGTGGGTATGGGTGTGCATGGGTGGGTGTATGTGTGTTTTCGTGGTTGTGGGTGTGTGTGTTGATATCGGTGAGGGTGTGTTTATGTGTGTGGGTGTGCGACTGAATGCGTATGTGTGTAAGTACGTGTGTGGGTAAGTCTGTGTATTTGTCAGTGTGTGAGTGACTGAATGTGGATATGTGCGTGTGTGTATGTGTGTATGTGTTTGAATGTGTGTATATTTGAGAGAGAGAGAGAGAGAGAGAGAGAGAGAGAGAGAGAGAGAGAGGTAGTAAGATATATAGAGAGAGACAGAGAGAGGGGGAGAGAGGGAGGGAGGGAGTGTGAGACAGAGTGTGTGTATGTGTGGATCTGTGTACAGTACATCGGTACATACATCAAGCGCTGCGTGCAAGGCGATGGTTCCTATTTGTAGACTGTTCACGTGAATTAAAATACGACGGACGTCTGCAAAACATGCCTGAAACAAAATATAATTCATTACTAACACCTGCGGAGACCACGACCGCAGCTAAAGAAAAAATAGTGGAAAGAAATGTCAAGATCGGAAGCTGGAATGTGGGATCGATGACTGGGAGAGGGAGAGGGAGAGGGAGAGGGAGAGGGAGAGGGAGAGGGAGAGGAGGGGAGAGGGAGAGGGAGAGGGAGAGGGAGAGGGAGAGGGAGGAGGGAGAGGGAGAGGGAGAGGGAGAGGGAGAGGGAGAGGGAGAGGGAGAGGGAGAGAGTTGGTAGAGGTTTGCAAAAGAAGGAACATAGGAATCCTTTGTGTGCAGGAAACTAAATGGACCGGCAAGAGCGCAAGAGAGTTGGGAGAATGATTGAGGATCCTTTACAGTGGAGAGAAGAGCAGTAGAAACGGAGTGGGTGTCATTCTGAGCCCAGAGTTTAAAGGGAAAGTAGTTGAAATGTCAAGGCCATCTGACAGACTAATTAAGCTAAAGCTGGTGATAGCTGGAGAGATATTCAACATATGTCAGCATATTCCCCACAGATGGGGACAAAGTGGAAGTGGAATACCAGCTGGAGGCAGACACCAGTGCAGTAGAAAGTTGGAAATTATTTACGAAAGTTGATCATGAGGGCAGCAGAAGAGTATGTGGAACCACCAAAGGAGGGAAACACCTGTAAGGGAGCCCTGGTGGTGGAATGAAGAGGTGCAGGAGAGCCTGAGAAGGGAAAAGGATGCATTCAAGAAATGGCAGATGCAGGGTGGAAACAAACTGAAGTAGGCCTATAAGAACATGAAGAGAGAGGCAAAAGTTGCAGTAGCCACAGCTAAAAACGAGGCATACAAAGAGTGGTATGACAAGATGGGAACAGAGGAAGGTGAGCGGATGATCTACAAGGTGGCAAAGCAAAGGGCAAGATCAAGAAGATACATTGGGGAAGTGAATGTGATTAATGACCAAACAGGGGAGAAGTTAATAGATGAGGTAAAGATCAAAGAGAGGTAGAGAGAGTATTTCAGCAACCTGTTAAATGTAGAAAACGCCAGGGAACAGCTTGGAGAGTACCAACAGTAGAAGGACCAGTCCAGGAAATATCAAGGGAAGAGGTCAAGAAAGCCATAGAGAGCACGAAGAAGGGAAAAGCTGCAGGATGCTCAGGTCTCCCGATAGATCTTATCAAACACCTAGGGGAGAGTGGAAGAAAAGAGTTTGGGAAGAGGAACAGATGCCAGAAGAGTGGAAGAAAAGTGAGATCGTCCCCATATATAAGCAAAAGGGGGACCCTACTAGATTGTAGGAACTTTAGAGGCATTAAGCTGTTGGAACATGGGTTGAAGATGTTTGAGAAGACCCTAGAGCGCAGATTCAGAAAATGATCACAGTCAAAAGCATGCAATTTGAGATTTAGTCCAGGGAAAGGTACAACAGATGCAGTATTTATCATATAACAACTGCAAGAAAAACACCTAGAAGTGCACACGGATTTGTTCTTTACCTTCGTACATTTTGAAAAAGCGTATGACAGGGTGGCCAGGGATCTGGTGTATTGGTGTCTGAGAAGGAGAAGGGTCCCAGAGAAGCTAGTGAGGCTAGTAGAAGCAACATACCATGGCGCATCAACAGTAGTGAGAACCATGCATGGCACAACTGACGAGTTTCCCATCAAAGTTGGCCTACACCAGGGATCAGGGCTAAGCCCATTCCTCTTTATCGTAGTACTAGATGTCATCAGCGAAGAGTTCAGACGCGGGTTCCCACGGGAGCTGCTGTTTGCTGACGATCTGGCAGTAGTAACAGATATAGAGGAGGAGATGCAAAGGAGATGGCTTGATTGGCAGATTGGGATGGAGAGCAAGGGACTAAAAGTCAACATCGGGAAAACGGAAGTGATGGTCAGTAGCAGGAGAGGAACAAAAGCAATCATCAAAGACCGCACGAGCCTCAGACAGGTGAATACATCCAAATATTTAAGTGTCACCATCAATGAAGAAGGAGGATCAGAGGAAGCAGTAAGAGCAAGAGTTAGTGCAGCGTGGAGCAAGTAGAGAGACCTATCCGGAGTTATCATTGACTAGAACATACCAAGGAGATTAAAGATCAAGCTCTACATGACTGTCATTAGACCAGTACTTCTGTATGGAGCAGAATGTTGGACAGTTAGAAAGAAGGAGGAACAGATTCTCGAGAAAACATATATGAGGATGTTGAGACGAATTAAAGGTGTAACACTGAGAGACAAAGTAAAGAATGTGGACATCAGAAAGGAGCTAGGAGTGAATAGCATGCAAGAGAAAGTCAGAGAAATGAGATTACGCTGGTATGAACACATGCAGAGAATGGAAGAAAACAACGAAGTGAGAGCAGTTGTTGATATGAGAGTGCCAGGAAAAAGACCAAGGGGGAGACCAAGAGGGAGATGGATGGATTGTGTCCGAAGGGATATGCAGGCACTGCGGATCACCCCAGAGGATGCCCAGGACAGAACATTCTGGAAATCAAGAATTCGGGCCGCTGACCCCACCTAGTGGGAAAAGGCGAAGAAGAAGAAGCCTAACACCATCGCCATCATCATCGCCATCGCCATCACCACCGCCACTACCATTGTCATCGTCATCATCATGGTCATCATATCATCATCATCATCTTTATCATTATCATAATCACTGATCACGGCCTGTAAATCCGGCGCTGCCGGGAACATAGCAGACCTTGACGTTAAAGTACTTCGGCGTCGGGTTCTCGATGCATTTGAGCAAGTTGAAGAAATGCATTTCCTCGGTGCGGTCCGGAAACAGACTGCGTCTGTCAAGCTTGCAGCACGTGACTGGCATCTTGGCCGTCACAAAGCGACCGTCGATTTCGAATGTTCTCGTCCATTTGGATGCATTCGCACTGAAGTCGTGATATCCCGAAACGCCGCAACAATTGAACTGGAGAACAGATGCGTAGGTTTACCCACCAAAATCAAAAGGCTAGGTGATTTAGCAGCCGATATATTGAGAAATACAGGTCTTCAGCGGCCGCCATTTAAAGTACGCAAGACGGTCGCCCTGTGTGCGTTTCCAAAAATGTAGACATTAGTTATCAGAGTCAGGATATACTGTTTCCAAAGTTTTATAGGTTTGCAAATCTAAAAGATTATTTTGACCCATGACAATACACTGTGTTCCAGCATTCTTTGAA
>JAODUO010001010.1:120000-132500 GCA_025642075.2 Ridgeia piscesae
CACCAACAACTCAATGACAGTCCACCTACACAAAGAAAGCAACAAGATCAACACCAGGAGAGGAGTACGACAGGGAGATACCATGTCGGCCAAGCTGTTTATGACAGCACTAGAAAGCATATTCCGACGACTGACTAAGAAAACCACAGCCTTGAGGATAGACGGCGAATATCTCAGTCATCTTCGCCTCGTCGACGACATACTCATTATGCTCTAAAATACCACAAGAACTGGAACGAATGCTACAACATTCGCCAAGCACCGCCACATCTTCAAGCTTAGCATTGGAACATGCTTGGAGAAACTAGGTTTACAAATCATGCGTTTTTCCAGTAATGACACATTGCGTTGAAACATGGGCACTCACCAGCCAAACAATGAACAAGCTAGCAGACGCTCAAATAAAGATGGAAAGAAGTATGTTAAACATCAGGAATCAGGACAGAATAACGAATATATGGGTAAAAGAAAGATTAAGGTTACAGACGTGATTGAACAAGTCAAGTCAGAAGACGGACGTGGACCTAGACAGGGAACATCAGCAGGATACAAGAAACCCTATGTGCTTCGCGTATCACCACATGGAAACCATACGAGTGGAAACGGTCTAGAGGAAGACCGGCGAGACGTTGGAGAGACGAACAAAATGACTACTGGAAGGGTACCATCTGGCAGAGGATAGCGCAAGATAGGCAGATGTGGAAATAACATGCTGAGGCCTTCGCCCAACCACGGGACACTATGGCTGCACAATGATGATAATGAATGATGAATGTGTTGAAAGAATGATAATGATAATGATAATGATAGATGATGATGATGATGATGATGATGATGATGATGATGATGATGATGATGATGATGATGATGATGATGATGATGATGATGATGATGATGATGATAATGATAATGATAATGATAATGATAATGATAATGATAATGATAATGATAATGATAATGATAATGATAATGATAATGATAATGATAATGATAATGATAATGATGACTTCTTTTGCGCCAATATCCTCGAAGATCAAGCTCAATGGCGCGACAAAATCAAGGGATTAAGCAAACTCGTAATCATAAAACAATGCGTAAGTCGTCAATGGAGGGACGAAGAAGCTAGGAGGCTAAGGAGGATAGGCAGCATTAAAGAGTAGGTTTTTAGACGTCGGCGGAATGAATCTATATTACCTTCTGATTTAACACTGGCAGGAAGCGAATTCCATACCGTTGGCGCGGCAACCGAGAAAGCTCGGGTCCCGGCTTTCGTTTTCACCCGAAGAATGTAAAGAAGGTTACTACTGGTTGAGCGTAGCTGTCGGAATTTCTTGCTGGAGTTAGCATCGAATTTATATATGCTGGTTGTGTAGATGAGAGTGCTTGATAGGCTATTGCAAAAATCTTGAAAATGATGCGATAGTGCACAGGGAGCCAATGCAATGATTTTAGAAGCGGCACTGAGCGAGAAAAACGAAGAGAACGCGTCACTACTCTTGCTAATTAAATATGGACATGCTGAAGTTTTGCTATATCCTTGTTTGCGGTATTGTAAAGGAGGGGATTGCAGTAGTCAAGTCTGCTGCTTACTAGAGCTGTTGCGATTATGTTTAGCAACGGAAAGTGATATAAACCGGCGAATACGACGAAGATCGCGGATGTGGTAAAAACAGCAAAGGCATGTTTTCGATACATGTTGTTTGAAATTGAAGTTTTCATCAAACATTACTCCTGAGGCAGCTGGTGTGATACTCTGATTCAGGATATGTGTCGGGAAAATGCCGTTGAGTTTTATATGCTGCGTTGAGGTACCAATGATGAGAAATACGGTCTTATCTGCATTTAGCTTTAATTTACTGTTTTTCATCCAAAGGGGGACATATTGGACACAATCCCTGATCTGTTTTAGGGAGCGACAAGTATCTGGTGTGGTCAAAGAAACATAGATTAGTGGGTCGTCTGCATAAAGGTGACTCTGGATAACAGAGCTTAGTGGTGTTGTATACAGAGTGAAAAGCAAGGGCCCCAAAACAGAACATTGGGGGACACCACAAGAGGTGGGCAGCATGTCTGAGAAGCAGTTACCTATTTTAATGGCTGGCCGTCTACCAGTAAGGTATGAAGTAAACCAGCTCAGGGCTGTGCCAGATATCCCGTACCACGTTGATAAGCGTGTAATGAGAATGTCGTGGTCAATGGTGTCGAAAGCGGCGGATAGGTCAAGCAGGGTCAGTGTAGTCACTTTGCCATTATCAATGTTAAGGTTTATGTCATTGTGTAATTTTAGAAGAGCAGTTTCTGTTGAGTGAAATTGTTTATACGCAGACTGTGACACATGGGTTAAACCATTTATGTAGATGTGAGAACTGAGACGGTTTGCTACAACCTTTTCAAGTATTTTTGAAATGAAGCTAAGGTTGGAAATAGGCCTATAGCTGTTTAGTTCTTTTTGGCAGAGTTGTCTTCTTAAGAACTGGGTTTACATGCGCACATTTAAAAGCTTCAGGAAATAAGCCGGAGCGGAGTGATGCATTTATGATGTCTGTTATTGGTCTAATTAAAACGTCAAGGCATGCTTTCAGTAGTATGGTCGGAAGTGGGTCAAGATCACAGGATTTACTTGCGGACGACATGATTATTTTTCTCACTTCAGCAGTTGTGGCTGGTTCAAACGATGTGAGTTGAGAATTTAGTTGTGGAGTGTCAGCATTTACAATGTCTGGAGTGTGATCTGTGAAAGCTGAAAGTAAGAGGCTGATTTTGTCTTTAAAATGACTAGAAGAATACTTACACAGTGACTTGATTAATGCAAGGGTTGGTAGAGAAGGAGCAGGCCGTCTGTGTAAGATCTGATTTATGCATTTCCATGGCTGTTTTGGTGTAGCAGAGTTATTTCAGACCATAGTTTCGTAATAATATGACTTTGCTTTTGACATTTGTCGGTTACATAGAAGACATTGCCTTGTGTAGCGTGACCTGTCTAAGGATGAACGAGATTTACGCCAAACACGTTCCATATAGTGACGTTTAGATTGGATTATTTCCTGGGCCATCCAAGGAGCTGGCGGCTATTGTGACACAGATTTAGATTTAATGGGTGCATGTTTGTCAAGCAATGTCTTAAGTATTTGACGGTACTGTTTGAATAGGTCTGATAAATGTTTTTTTAGGATCTGTGACAAGGTCAGACGTGATTATATCAGTCATAAATGATGCAATGTTGATACTGTGAATGGCTCTGTAAACCACGTTGTGTTTGAACACGGCTGGGGATATAGGACCTTTAAGATCTGCAATTACTGTGTTATGGCCCGATAAGCCATCTGCAACTGGGTGTCTGAATGTTTTTACAAGAGGAGCGAGTTATCAAGATGTCGAGCCAATGGCCATGAATGTGTGTTGGGAAATTGACATGTGGTTTTGTGTGAAATGATGCCACAATATCATTAAACATGGTAGTTGTTGCAGATGGTGTATCCAGGTGAAGATTAAAATCGCCAACAATGTAAAATTATGTGTGCATAGTTGCAAGATGTTCCGAAAGATTCTGGAATTCTTCGAAGAAATTAGCTGGGTCACCTGGAAGGTGATAATTACAAATGAAATACCTAGAGAAGCATGAATTTGAAATGTTAACACACATAGATTCAAAGCTGGTAAAGTCAGGGCTGGTGTGCAGGTTTACTCTGAACAGTTTTGAAATGAGAAAACCAACACCACTGCCTCGTCCAACTGGACGTGGTCGATGGTGGAAGGTATAACCAGGAGGGGAAATGTCGGCAATACATGCAGCTTTGTCGTGGTGTCTGAGCCAGGTCTCAGTGACAGCAAGAATGTCTATTGTTTTAGAAATTATAATATCGGTAAGAGAGGCGGTGTTTTCTCGAATAGAACGAATGATAGTGGTTTCCAGGCGAATGTGGTGCCTGATCACAGGTCCAGGATTTAGACTGATATCTCCCGCTAGCAGTAGGATCAAGGCCAATTTAAATGTTAGCCTGGAACGGGGTATTGGCAGTAATTTCCCGTTGAAACAAAGGTTACTGCATGGCCGACTGTGTAGATATGTCAAGGATTCTTTTGTGCCCATGTATTTTGAAGGTGATGAAATGACATCCCACTACTGTGCCAGTGTTACACAAGGTAAAATCATGGCTTCTAGAAGCTGCAGAACAGGATAAAATAAAACACACAATGAGAACAATGGTGACATTTGACAAAATCTGCTCAAGTGATAAAATTAATGTATCATAAAATAATTAGTGACTGAGAATACGAGAATAGCCAGATGTTCTAAAATAATGTAAATGTTTTAATGTTTGGCATGGGTCAACAACACTAAAACTTAATAAATAATATATAATAAATAAATAGATGATCTATTTACAACAATAAAATACGGGCAAATAGGCACATACATGTAAAACGGTTATTTATCGGCTTTATGCAAAACAACACCAAATATACAAGTACACATTACTCCAACAGGGCGTGTAAGTGTGTCACGATACTTGGCGAGATTCCGCGCGACGGGAGCTGAGTGGGGACAGGCCACAAACTGATACTATAACGACTGGTGGCATTTTTAGTGTCCGACTTATGAAAATAAACAAAAGCGATTGGGGAAGTATTTTAAATAATTATAATTATCTTATGGTAATCCTTGTATCAGTTGTTATAGCTGTACACCAGTAATACCACTCGGATGCCATTTTACGTTAGGGCATAGTTTGACAATAGACATTGTTTATTCTTATAGTCACCATCTCGGTGTTTGTCATATGAAAACGGTTGCTTCATTATGATTATGTTGCTTTATCTCCTATTAAATACACATTTAGTAAGACATAACGGACACTGTGGGAAGAGGGGCGTGTGCAAACTTCCAGGATAGTTATTTGTTTTATGAGGCAACACGTTTTTGAGACACATTTTTATATCAAGCGCAGATCACGTGACTTATAAATATTGTATGTATTTCACTACAAAACTATTTGACGATATGTTTGCAGGCCATTGATTAAATAAATAACTCTGAATACTAATACTAATACTAATACTAATACTAATACTAATACTAATACTAATACTAATACTAATACTAATACTAATACTAATACCAATACCAATACCAATACCAATACCAATACCACTACCACTACCACTACCACTACCACTACCACTACCACTACCATACCAATACCAATACCAATACCAATACCAATACCAATACCAATACCAATACCAATACTAAAAATAATACTAATACTAATACTAATACTAAAAATAATAATAATAATAATAATAATAATAATAATAATAATAATAATAATAATAATAATAATAATAATAATAATAATAATAATAATAATAATAATAATAATAATAATAATAATAATAATAATAATAATAAGTTCGGTACGCTGCTGAACGATTTTGTTATGTTCGTGAAAACTGCATATTATATTACATAAGGCAGAAATTGGGTGTTCCAGGATTTCACAACAGTTCCGTAAAAAAACAGGTTGTGCTTCGCGAAAGATGGCAAACTTGTAAAGATCGCCAAACACAAGTAGCCGCCTATGTTGCCGCAGCATTGGCATGGCCAATCATTGCCATAGTTTGGGAACCACCATAACAAATCAATTAAAATGAATGATTTCCGTGATCATTCTTACTGACAAAATGTCCAGCGGCGTTTGCTTGTGATTATCCTTCGGAAAAGGTAACAATAAACACAATTTGCAGAAAGTCCGATTATTGCCTCCAAAACAAGCAAAATGCTACGTTTTAACATGTGAAAATGGCATCGCTGCCCCCTCTGTCTCGTTTTCGAGCGCGATACTTACACGGCCAATGTTGCTGCAATAAACTCATGGCTGCATTATCGCACTCGAAATGTAGACACTGTAGAAATGCGATACTTCTATAATATGGCTCTATGTTCATATTGATTAACCCGATGAAGTGTTATGAAAATGCATCTTTTTTAAACGTGACACTGTTTCCAGGCGTGTGTGCGTGCGTGCGTGCGTGCGTGCGTGCGTGCGTGTTTGTGTTTGTGTTTGTGTTTGTGTTTGTGTTCTGTGTGTGTGTGTGTGTGTGTGTGTGTGTGTGTGTGTGTGTGTGTGTGTGTGTGTGTGTGTGTGTGTGTGTGTGTGTGTGTGTGTGTGTGTGTGTGTGTGTGTGTGTGTGTGTGTGTGTGTGTGTGTGTGTGTGTGTGTGTGTGTGTTGTGGTGTGTGTGTGATGTGTGTGAGTGTATGTGCGTGTGTGCGGTTGCGTGTGCATGTGTGCGTGTTTATTTCCTGATAAATCCAACATTATAACACATTACATCTTTAGTTTTATTCATTCAATTGCATCGCTTATTCACGATGTTCTTCGATACAAGTAGTAAACGTTACGTAATCTATTTTAAGAGACACGCCAAACCTTACATCATAATTCTAATGAATTACTTCCAAATATACCATCACGTCTTGTGTAGCGCCATCTGGCGGGCGCAACTGATGCACCTAAATACGCTCATTTTCAGAAGTGGCATGCGTCAGATATCGTTCACACGCTCACAGCCGCTAACGTACACTTTCGCACATTTGTATACGCCAACATTTTCGCAGCATAACCAAGTACACCCATTGCTGGATGAAAAAGAACATGGCAATTACTGGAAGGACTCTATTGTCGCGGAAGTGCTGCGGCAAACGTGGAACTCGAGTCGCGTGTTTGTGGCAGTCACTAAGTTCTCGTGACGTCCGGATGACTTAGGTCGACGGTTTGGGCGCCGGATGCCTTGTGTTTTGGCAAGCCTCGAAGCTTCCTGAATTGTGTGTAGATGATGTAGGTGTACCATACAGCCAGACAGGTGACGAGCGACTGCAGCGAAGCACGGCACGCGAAATGAAATGCAAGATGAAATTATGCAACTGTGCACGACTTCTGATCAGCACTGAAAAAAGGTGAACTTGTTTCTAGATGCTTTAAAAGTGATATATGTCTACGACAATAAGTTTATTAGGTAGCATATTTGGACCTCTTCTTGCACCTTAATTCTATGTTGCTAATGTCCTACATTTATGGTCCAATATTGAAAATATATATGAACAGTTTTATTTGGGTTGACGTAGAGGCCGGATCTAGCAGCAACGGATTACAACAAAAACATAGGTGCCTCCACAACAACACTGCAGATTACAAAGAATATCATAAAAATACCAGTCGTTGTGTTGTCGCTAAAATGTTTACCACCGAAAAAAATGTATTTCGTGAACTGACGTTGATTTAATAGGTTGAAAATCTATGAACAGTTCAACTGATGAAAAAAATAGGAACATTAACTACTTAAAGGGAACCAAAAGGGAAAGTTACATGCTATGCACGTGAAAGAGTTAATAAAAACGAACTATTCTGAATGGTAATCACATTTTTAAAGTCAGTGGTTTATTAGTAAAAATAACCTGAACACCTTTTCTATCAAAGTTCGTAAGTCGCGCCATTTTGGCTGATGTGTGACGTGGCGAATGTTTGGCTCATTGAGCGCAGATCGGGCAAACCTGTATTTAAAATTCCGTTAAAATAATCGCCAGGTGGCGCGTCGCGATGGTTACATCCGCTTCGTGTACCCGGTGAGTAGCCGTAGGGAAGCGAACATGATTTTCGTTCAGAAATAGCTGAATTTCGGTTGCAACGATAAGGGCCAACATTTTCAAGATAAAACTGAACGCGCTGGTAAACGTGGTAAAGAAGACCCGCCGGAAGCCGGTCCTTCGCCCTAGCTTAAAACTGTTTTCAGGAATCAATTTCCAAATTGTCCACAACTGTGACAAAAATGCAGATTAATTGTTGTTTTTCAAATACTGGACATTATTATATTAACAGTAGCGACTGTGGCATGCTTTTGTATTATTGATATAGCATGACCTGTGCGGCTATGAAACAGATGTGTGTCAATCATAGATATAAATAGAACACACCAGTAGAACTATAGCCATATAGGGTAAATATTAATTATCTAACTATGTGGTGTCAATATTGATTGTTCTTTTAATAAAGGTGGTATATTTAAAGGGAAAGTTTGGAGCATAATTCTGGAGGGCTAAATAAAGAAAGAAAATCACCACCCATGTTCTTTATGAAATCGACTTCATGCTGAATAATAGTTGTTTTTTAGCTGAAATATATATGTACAGTGGAATGTCTCTATTAAATATAGATTATATGGATTTTATATTCTGTGTTTGGAGCAGACAGTGCTTCCAAATGTAACCGGTTAGACAACTTTCACATGTATCTGCCAACAAAAATGTAAGTATATGTTCATGTATTATAAACAGTGAAATGTGTTGCTCACAATTTATTGACAATGAAAATAACATTAGAGCAACCAGAACACCAAGCAAACATTTATATAATACAAATGATATTTCATACAATGAAAACACCACACATTATTCTATAGTAGAAATATACCCAACAATTCATGTTTAACAGCAGAGATAGAGTGAGTACAATACAAATGTACTCGAGTACGAGTACGATTACTTTCAACATGCATGAGTACGAGTACGAGTACAAGTACTCAGAAAACAAATGTACTCGAGTACGAGTACGATTACTTTACAATATACTCGAGTACGAGTTCGATTACTTTAGAATGTAATCATGATTACTTTCATGATTACTTTAATGAATATCCTGTTTCTAACATAAAGGCGACTTTCATGGAATCCCTAGGTGTCATTCTTGTTCTGTTGTTGTGTCACTAATGTTCTAACTGATTACTGCTATCCACTATCCAGGTGTTATTATTATTAATAATTAGACGACTTTCTCAGGTATTGGATGAATCATTTAATGCTGGATTAATAATTTAATTTATGGTTTCTGAATCAAATACAAATAGGAGGCATTTAAGAATGTCAAATACACATGATCAAATATATTACAATAACAACACTTCAAAACCAGGAGGGTATATTCAAGAGTATCCAATTCAAATTTGTAGTATATCAGATAAGTCCAGACATGGGTCAAATACATTTGTATTTGAAAGTATTTAAATACTTTTTTAAGTATTTGTATTTGACGTTTAGGAATTAAAAGTATTTGTATTTAAATACATTCCTAAAGTATTTGACTACTATATACATTGTCAGTATCAACATTTCTTTTTCACTGTCACGTGTAATGCCTGCCAAACTGATTACCTTAATGCACTGCAACTTCACCCAACAGTGGTAATTACTTATGAAGACACTTAACAGCAGGCTTCCCCCTGGCCCTGCAGTGACCACAACTTGTGTTTACTCAGAGCCAGAGGATGGATTAGCACCTAACAGTGACCATATCAATATCCCCTTTTGTTCTTTAGTCAGGCTTCAATTTGGCACCAGGTTATTCTTCCTCACAACATCCTAGCAATGATTAGCAGTGTCTCTTCTGAGGGCAACATAGGCATTATATTATTATGGACCTCCTGGCTTAACATACAAACAATATATTTTGACATTTACCTCTTTCAGTCAGTTGTCACTGTGATGCAGTTAGCAATAACAATACTCCTAGCACTGGTCTGTCTGTCATCATATGAGCAAAACACTAATTATGCCTATAAACTAGATGTCTCAATATGTGTTGTTTTTCTTTTACCTACATAGTAATACAAACTGAAAAGTATTTGAAAAATATATGAAAAGGTATTTGAAATACTTTTCAATGTATTCGTATTTAAATACATTTATATTTAAAAAATATTTGTAATTGTATTTGTAATCCCTCAAGAATATTTGTATTAAATACATTTCAATGTATTTGACCCCATGTCTGGATGGGACAAACACAGAATAGTTGTGGATTTAGACAGGTTTACAGTTTGCACTTAATTAAACATAATAGACAGGGATTTAGCAGCTAACCATCCAGACCCAGTCAGGATTCTGGATGTTGGAAATATGACCAGTCATTCACACCATACTGACAGAGCAAACAGTACAGGTGGGGCTGTGGCCTGGCTTCTAAAATTACAAAGCAAGATGTTAGGGGATGCTTATCTCCTGCAGTGCTTCCCAGGGACTGTCACAATATAACTTGTACTTTGTACTAAGCAGGAGGGTGAGGAGATGTGGCTTCTCTGGGAAGAGAAGGTATTAATTAGGGAAATCTGACTGAATATTTATTTAACTGAAATGCTCAACAGTAATAGAAAATGAATACCTCGATTTTTATTACATTTATTAGATTACTTCTAATAATTGTCATTTTATCTGTCTAATATATTTGCTTGCAACTGTTCATATGAAAAAATGTAATCGTGAGAAGTAATCGTGAGTACGATTACTTTGGTAATGTACTCGAGTACGAGTACGATTACTTTCCTTCGTACTCGATATAGTAGAAATATACCCAACAATTAATGTTTAACAGTAACTGATTTAGGATCATTCTAGAACATTTCGAGTAGCATGCCCAGTTGTCCACTATGTCAGAACTAAAAAAACGTTCCAATGATTTTTATAAAAACACAACATGTATTCTACAATGATAATGGATTGAGTTACCTCCATTTTCATATGTCACCTGTCAACACAGTTCTTATATAGTGCGGTATCCAATCCTCAAACATGGGGGCAAATACATTTGTATTTGAAAGTATTTAAATACTTTTTAAGTATCTGTAATTGATGTTTAGGAATAAAAAGTATTTGGATCCCTCAAGAGTATTTGTATTTAAATAAATGTCAATGTATTTGACCCAATGTCTGCTTAGCATTGTCCTTGTCAAAGTGCTTTACACTTTACTCCCTGGCAGACCTACTTAATTAAACACCATCTCATGACTGTTGGAAGCATCCAGCCAAGCTGTAATTAATTAATCAAGACGATTGTGTACAAATATCCACCATCGTCTATAGCCAGTTACTTGTTTACACAGCTGAGTGACTTGGAGCAATGACGGGTGAACAGACTTGCCCAAGGTTCGACGCAGCACCACATGGTTTCGTTCTCGTAGTTGAGAGTCTGAAGCCGGGTCCAAAGCTTTAAACCACTGCGCCACTGTACATAGTTGATATATTTATTTAGGCCTTATTTTATTTCAGGTGTCCAAGTCGGCCATATACAGAGAGTTTTACCTGGTGGATCCATGGCAGGCTTGGTCGAAGGGTACAGAGAGTCATACCAGTGTATACCAGCCATAAGATGGAACTTCTGTGCTCTCAGCGGAGAACAAGATATGGGATAACACTCAGCACTTGTTGACTGCTGCCCTTACAAATTATCAGTTGATTTGTATATAAGCAGTTGCATTGATTATGAACAAATCAACTGACTCTTGACACCAGCAGATCTTGTTTCATTAGCTTGGGCATATCTGTACCAAGGACTGCAATTCCGACATGGACAGTCATTGTGGGCAGCGGCCAGAGTTCTGACAAAGATGTAATTCACCATTCACTCTTTCTGTCTGCCATGGGCTGGTGGAACTGCAGGTAAACATACACCTGTAGTGTCTTCCGCAGCTCCAATTGCTTGCGTCTTGACCAGAAAACAGCCATGTTGTCAGTGTTCGCTAGGACGTGGCCGGACGTTCTTGCTAGAGCCATGGTTCCATCCCTATAAATAAACAGGACATGCTGTAGTGCTAAATATTGACTGTTTGAATTTACTATGTTTTTGTATGAAAAAAGATCATTCAATCTGCACCAAATAAGCAGCATATATGTTACAGTGTAATAGTGAACAGTGTCCTTTACTTTGGTGCAGTGTGTTGGAAGTGGCAATATCAACAACCAGGACAGGATTAGGCTAGATACATTTATCAAGAAAGCAAATGGGACTGTAAGGATGGAACAGGTCATGAAAGTTTTCTGGCAGATGACATACACTCACTAAGATCTTAATTTGACAGCTGACAGGAGTGACAGATACTGAGTTGCATGCACTAGAACTGCATTCATATTATTGCACAGTGCTTGCACAGATAGATAGATGGTGATGCTGCTCCAGCTGCTGTCTTCATTGAATAGAGATGTGTGTATGTTTGTGTGGTGATACATATTACATAAACTAAGGTATGATAACTGATTACATGATCACTTAGTGTTTGTGCACTAGAGTTGACAGTGCTCAGTCATGCAATTTCCTAATGTTGGTAAACGTGGTATTGAATACATAATTGGTAAAATAATACTGCGTCTTACAAACATTACACTCCACTATAACATTCCTCCCACAAAATGACCACAATAGCATTTATCGCTACATTGTTTGTGTCATGTTGTATCTTATATTAGGTGCTTTAATTTATATTATCCAATAAACACAAACGTTGGCACCTCAAAATATTAAATGAACAGGAATATCTATGACAATGTATATTGTTAACTGGCCAAATGTCATATTGAGACATCACGCCAATGTGCATGGTGGATCATCTGACTTACTTGCTAAACTATTGGATTAAATTATTGTTGAATTACATTAGTGATTTGCGGGACACAGT
>JAODUO010001010.1:137500-140000 GCA_025642075.2 Ridgeia piscesae
GAAATGTTTCCGGATATACGGCGCTTTATAAATAAAACTTATTATATTATTATATCCTTTCTATTATTATTATTATTATTATTAATTTAATCAGCCGGAAAAGAAACATTAAATAGTATACATACACACTCATATATACATTAACGTATAAGACGGTGAAGAATAAAAAATATAATAACATAGATAGCAACAATACATACAACCTATAATATAATAAGTTAAACTCAGTGTTTATTGTGTATATCAGTTAACAAAAAACACGTGTAGTATATTAGAGTGCATTTGTTAAGAGATGAACTAAAATATGTTCATGTGAATATGGCTTGGTAAAATTATCGTAAATAAAAGATGTCTAATTGAACTAAGTTTTGGTTATGTATTGAGAATTAAAAGCTCGCCCATAGATATCACCTGTCCAGCAGGTTCCCAGGTACCTCACTTTACAACAGTAAAACGAAACAACAAATGCTGCATCAGTCCACGCGCTGGACTTTACATTTTAAAATTATATTGAACAAGAATACCACATTTCATTATAGATCACCACTTGCATGGGAACGTACCCGTATTATGCTGCATATAAAAACCAGAGAACATGCTCTTACAGTTAATACATTGACGTGTACTAGTTATATAATGATTGTTTTTGAATCGTTATAGATACAAAACTGTGTTCACTAATTGTTTTCCAATTACTTTTCAGAACCATTGTTGTACAACAACAAAGAATCTTATTTTCTTATTCCTTTTCATTCCAATAGCACATGCATATATGCGGTCTATTTTAGTATGTTAATTGTATGATGACGTATTCCATATGTCATCAACGCTAGGAATTAAGAACATGCACATAGCTAAACTGGATTAACTAACAACTAGACTAAGGACAGAAGGAAAACATGGAAGAATAAAAACAAGATTAAAAACAAAAGAAGGAAGGAAGGAAAGAAGGAATGAAGAAAGGAACGAACGTCGTGTGAAATAAAAGTTACTCATTGACTTACTTACTTACTTACTTACTTACTTACTTACTTACTTATTACTTACTTACTTACTTACTTACTTACTTACTTACTTACTTACTTACTTACTCTTACTTACTTACGAAAGAATGAACGAACGAACGAACGAACGAACGAACGAACGAACGAACGAACGAACGAACGAACGAACGAACGAACCAGCCAGCCAACCAACCAACCAACCAACCAACCAACCAACCAACCAACCAACAATCAACCAACCAACCAACGAACCAACGAACGAACCAACCAACCAACGAACCAACCAACCAACGAACCAACCAACGAACCAACGAATGAACGAGCACACGGACGAACGCGCACACGAAAGAACCTAATATTATAGTTTAATCAATCACATATCTCACCTTCTCTGTAGCCTTCTCGTATTGTTTGATGCATAAAGTCCGCCAATGATTTGTGTAGCTGTAAAGATGCCGACACAGGTCTCTGAGTTTCTCTCTCTAATCCTCTTTATATTGTTGTTGCATATTTTATAGATAGTCTTAATGTATTTATTTTAGAGATATTTTGTAATTTACATACATTAGACATTTCGTTTTAATTTGGCATAGTTTTTATTCAATACTTCAATTTTAAGTTTTAGCATCTAATTGTAATGATCTTGTATTTTTCTCTTAATATTTGTGACTTGTTTTAATGATCGAACCTGAAAGCGCCTTTAACCAGTTTAGGCTGAAAAGGGCGCTAAATACATATTCCCATTGTTATTTGCATTATGGCTGCGTGCTTCCTAGACAAGTCGAGATTGTGATGGAATGTTAAAAGAAAACACTACCTCATCTTGCTGTACATTATTGTTGGGTACTGGTGATATATTATTTGTTTTGTAAATCAACTATAACATGATAAAAAAATGTCATGGATTTCAGGCATAATACATTTTCATTTTCATCAGCAAACAGTTCTAAATTAATGTGGCTTATCATGTTGTTTTCCTATGAAGAAAATACTTATGTTTGATGTTTGTTGATTTGTCTACGACACTGTATCTCATTTTAATTATCTGGTTTTATTTTTGTAGATATAACATATTTGCTTCTTAATTCACCTATACCTTATGAAGTCGATAATTTATTATATATCGGAGTGTGTAGTTTGATTAGCATGGCACAGCAATGCCAACATTTGATAGGCAGAACAAACAATACTACTGAATTAACACAGCGTCAGTATGGGTCGTGTTTCGTTGACAACATTACATAATGACAGCGACAACTGTGCATTCCCGTTGGCGCTCGCAGTAGACAATGGCAACTGGGTGCGGTCTGGGCTTGTCGCGGTCTTGTCTCGCTGATGTTTACTTGGTTAGTAAAGGTTATCATTATGTTACTTGTACGTGTGTTCGGACATTACATCGCGGTCATTACTACTGGCGCAGTGTATAAAATATACATACATTGAAAGATCAGGCTATAAAGTATGACATGTTGCCAAAATCACAATATATGATCTAG
>JAODUO010001010.1:145000-147500 GCA_025642075.2 Ridgeia piscesae
GCTTGTTTCGATCAGTGTGATACACTATTGTTGGCATGCTTATCTGCAACCCGCAAACGTACAGATTTGACAAGACACAAGAGTATTCGTTGAAACTTAACGTCTCCTTAACGCTTAAGCATACGAGCACCGTAGGCTTATCCAACAACACAACCGACCAAACACAACACGAACAAAGTAGTTGACTTACCAAAGGTTATCGTTATACGATCATCACCAACATATGACTACACTAACGTAGAACGTCACGGAAGTTTGTAATTGCGTCATGCAACTCTTTGAGGTACGCGTTCCGAGGGTCCAGTCACGTGAATGTTTCCTTTGTCTGCGTGACGTCACAATCACGTAAATCAACCAACTCGAATTTGCGCAAATGACCAGGCCACACCAAAGAAGGCGCCCAAATATCGAATTTCGTGAAATATGTGGCACATTTGCATATATTCTCGAGAAAGGTGGGGATCAATGACAACTGTAATTTATGGAGCGTACTTTTATTAATAAGGATCAGACGTTTCATTTGTGGAATTACATAACAGTTCCAGCAGCACATTTAGATATATCTTCGTGAAATTAGTATTAGTAAATGCCTCACAATCGGCACAACTATCAGATCGTTTGCATCTGTTGCGTTTAATTCACACAATAATTAGTGATTTTTCCACACGGGGAAATGTGAACGTCTTGGGACCAAAATGAACACCATTCACATGTCAACAAAACCGAACCAAGCCACTTAGGAAAAAGAAACAAGTGCCATCGTTAAACATACCGTAAGAAGACGCGGAACCTCTGCTGTGCCTAGTATATACGGGCATCTCACTGGGCATCATATATGTTTTTCCCGAAAGTCGAGGGCCCTTCTGTGGCGTTGTCGACTTATGGCGAACGGAATCAGAAGGCATGGCATTCTTGACGTGGTACAACGAGGAACCAGCACTGCCGCTCGAGTAGGCCGAGGCTCTGGCGTTGGTGTTGGACCTTCTGCTCTTCTTCGAGGAAGCTTTGGAAACGTCGGAACGGCTGCCGAAGGACCTCGCCAATCTACGTTCCTGGATATTGGCGCCATATATATATATATATATATATATATATATATATATATATATATATATATATATAATATATATATATATATATATATACCGACCGACCGAACGACCGACCGACGGACCGACCGACGGACCGACGGACCGACGCCGACGGAGACCGACGACCGATCGGACCGACGCGACCGACCGGACCGACCGACCGACGACCGACCGACCGACCGACGCGACCGGACCGACCGACCGACCGACCGACCGACCGACCGACCGACCGACCGACCGACCGACCGACCGACCGACCGACCGACCGAGACCGACCGACCGACCGACCGACCGACCGACCGACCGACCGACCGACCGACCGACGACCGACCGACCGACCGACCGACCGACCGACCGACCGACCGACCGACCGACCGACCGACCGACCGACCGACCGACCGACCTGACCGACCGACCGACCGACCGACCGACCGACCGACCGACCGACCGACCGACCGACCGACCGACCGACCGACCGACCGACCGACCGACCGACCACGACGCGCTACGGACCGACCGACCGACCGACCGACCGACCGACCGACCGACCGACCGACCGACCGACCGACCGACCGACCGACCGACCGACCGACCGACCGACCGACCGACCGACCGAGAGACAGACAGACAGACAGACAGACAGACAGACAGACAGACAGACAGACAGACAGACAGACAGACAGACAGACAGACAGACAGACAGACAGACAGACAGACAGACAGACAGACAGACAGACAGACAGACAGACAGACAGACAGACAGACAGACAGACAGACAGACAGACAGACAGACAGACAGACAGACAGACAGACAGACAGACAGACAGACAGACAGACAGACAGACAGACAGACAGACAGACAGACAGACAGACAGACAGACAGACAGACAGACAGACAGACAGACAGACAGACAGACAGACAGACAGACAGACAGACAGACAGACAGACAGACAGACAGACAGACAGACAGACAGACAGACAGACAGACAGACAGACGTACGGATGTCTTACCCATAGTTCATCCGAGACGACACTTGATGAAGGACTCATGCGTCGTTGGACCGGCCTGGTCATTGACATTCTCACCAAGTTCGCTTCCCTATTAAACCTAGTGAGAGCGAGGCGCTGAATGAGGTAGATAGCAAAAAAGCAGTAAATCCACGAGGTGTAGCGTAGTGACTGTATATATTAGGACACTACGTTTCTTTGGAAACCCAAACATTAAAGTAATATTTTTATATATCGTATCTTTTCCGGACACCTACTGTGGCCGGGTACATTATAGTACACGGAGACTGTTTTCGGACACCAAGAAAATAATACGTTTTTACAATATATGATACTCATATACGATATATTCAGAAAAACAACCATACGATGTAGTACTATACAAATAAATCACTTCACT
>JAODUO010001010.1:150000-155000 GCA_025642075.2 Ridgeia piscesae
TATATTGACAAATTTTCGAACACACGGGTCAAAATACTCACCTCGAAGAAAGTAATAACTGCATTGGTTGTTAAAATTGTGTTGGCGCTGGTCCAGAAGAAATGCATCACCCGGGCATTGCACGGCTGAAACAATAATCTTCATTCACACAAGCACACACACCAGGGTATGACTTTACTGTGTGTGAGTGTGTGCGTGTATGCGTGTGTGCGTGCGTGCGTGCGTGCGTGTGTTATGCGATAAATGTTTCCTGCATTTAAGTATTGCATATTCAAAGTTCATCCATGAACGTATAAACACACGTGGCGATAATTTCGTAAGGAAAGAAAGCGGACTGTTCGGCAGCCATTTTGAAAGCTTGGCGGACTGCGTTGCCAGGCAATGGGTCACGTGATTGACTGGCGAGTGGAAAACACGGCTCACTTCGGTGACGGTGAGCGACGTGTCGGCGGTGCGAAGACACATCTCGAGGTGGACAAACTTCGCTTTCTTCAAGTCTGTCGTGTCGCCCTTTTGGCGACAGCACGATATCGGCACAACCATGGAGAAGTTGAGGCGACTGAAGCACGTCACTTGCCGCAGCCAGTGGGCGGAGCGTTGCTGGAAGTCGTTGTGGTTGTACAGGCCGCAACAGTCGAACTGCAACCACAAGCGGGACACGGCAATAGGCCAGGAACGAGCCTAGTTGCTGCGACACGTGTGTGGTAGCTACGTGTCCATTTTGTCTGTGGCTGGTCGCGATATTGTAAGGTCGCTCGACAGGAAGTCATGTGATGGGACAGACAATTTGCTGCGATCCGATTGTCAGAGGATATGAAGGAAAACATTCGCATGATATTCAGTTATCAGCCTAATTCTGTTCGAAATTCGAATCGAACAGCCGAAACAGGCTAGAATATTCGAACATTATAAAACGAATCGAATATCATGTGTTACCATTATCGCCCGTAGTATTAAACAAACGTGAGAGATATAAATTGTGTTCAAAGACCTATACCCATAAATAATCCTGGCTGTCAGTTTCTCCCGGTTAAAGACAACATATCTACTGACCCGATGCATTGCTGAGTCCCACAGAATGGACAATGTGTCGTGAGTAGATGTCACGTGACAGTCGTCGTTTAATATTACGCCACCTGTAACAGGACAAGTGTACTATAAAAGAACAGGAGTCGGTTTCATAGAACCTGCTTACGACGTCGTAGCGGGCGATAACTCGCCGAAAGCCTAACACGTCGTGAAGTTACATTAGTTGCATTTCACGAGTCTGCTCCATAGTTGCACTTAGGCTGCGCCATGTATTTAGTAGGCGTAACTTTACGCTAGTTGAAATATTTACGGTATGCTCCCCAAATACGTTGATGCTCCGGACATGCCCACTCTCAAGTTATTATTTTTAATGTTTATACTGGATATCTTTTATATCCATCGTAGCTTGTCATTTGCTATACGAGCGGCATATAGGGGGCAGCTAAAGTAAAACAAGAGCGTCTACAGATACCACAAATACAGAGATTCCAAACTGCGACCTAATTAGGTCAATTATACGTCGATTTGTTTACGGGAATGCTAAATTTGTCTAATGAAACTGGCTGTAAGCTACACTGAATAGTCGCTGTTGGCTGCGACCAGTAGACCGCATAATTGCTCGTGAAGTTACGCGGCTTTATGAAACCGGCCCCAGGTGAGTACACCAGCACGGTTCTTTAACCAGCTCTAGCACAACTACCAATCAATGCATGAACTCCTATGGCATATGGACAAGACAGGCTTTGGCTGTTTGATAATCCAACAAGCCAAATGTGAAAAACACCCTTCCCGT
The DNA here is from genome assembly GCA_025642075.2 of Ridgeia piscesae. Classification (NCBI taxonomy): domain Eukaryota; kingdom Metazoa; phylum Annelida; class Polychaeta; order Sabellida; family Siboglinidae; genus Ridgeia; species Ridgeia piscesae. Next base: position 151,823 of record JAODUO010001010.1, read on the forward strand.
ATTAGTTAATTTGGATTTAAAGATGTTCACGCTACATTTAATCAGTACGTAATTTGTTGAATTCGTGTGAAGTCCTTTGGAAGTAAAATGCTTTGTCCATCTAAACTACAGTATTACTTCACAAGTTTTACTTCGTGTCTTCAAGTTGTTCCATATTTAGTAATTGAGTGTATGTGTATGTGTATGTGTGTGTGTGTGTGTGTGTGTGTGTGTGTGTGTGTGTGTGTGTGTGTGTGTGTGTGTGTGTGTGTGTGTGTGTGTGTGTGTGTGTGTGTGTGTGTCTGTGTATGTGTATGTGTCTGTGTATGTGTATGTGTATGTGTCTGTGTATGTGTCTGTGTCTGTGTCTGTGACTGTGACTGTGTCTGTGTCTGTGTCTGTGTCTGTGTCTGTGTCTGTGTATGTGTCTGTGTGTGTGTGTGTGTGTGTGTGTGTGTGTGTTGTGTGTGTGTGTGTGTGTGTGTGTGTGTGTGTGTCTGTGTCTGTGTCTGTGTCTGTGTCTGTGTCTGTGTCTGTGCCTGTGCCTGTGACTGTGTCTGTGTCTGTGTCTGTGTCTGTGTCTGTGTCTGTGTCTGTGTCTGTGTCTATGGTACTGGTGTATGTGTGTGTGTGCTACGTGTATGTGTGTGTCTGTGTCTGTGTCTGTGTCTGTGCCTGTGCCTGTGCCTGTGCCTGTGCCTGTGCCTGTGCCTGTGCCTGTGCCTGTGCCTGTGCCTGTGCCTGTGTCTGTGTCTATGGTACTGGTGTATGTGTGTGTGCTACGTGTATGTGCTTGTATGTGTGTGTGTGTGTGTGTGTGTGTGTGTGTGTGTGTGTGTGTGTGTGTGTGTGTGTGTGTGTGTGTGTGTATGTGTGTGTATGTGTATGTGGTATGTATGTGACCATACATCCAAACTAGGACACGTAGCCATACGTTAACTGTGTATGTAACATAAACTTCACACACAAAATCTAAGTTTTATATTAGCAGTCGAATATCTTACCAACATATTCCTCAATTGATTGTTCCAGATGGTTCATTATGTGTTCCCAAAGCTGCAAAATTAAGATGGAAATCAATGTGTTGTAAATGGCAATAACGCACATTTTAAACTTTTAATGCATTCATTATATAGCGCAGTAGAACAACTAATTATTTAGTTCGATTTTCGTATGCCTATAATGTAAAGCTTTTGAAGACCTTATATTGAATATAATTTATTAAAAATATAGGTCAGTTAGTTGTCAACTGCTATCTGTTCTATTCCTAACATGTGCGTATTTTATGTGAAGTAGTTGCATTGTTTTTAACCAATCAGCTCTTTAAAAGTATACCTTTACATAATTTATATAATATATTAACATGTGAAAGATATCACGAATATATATACACACACATATATATATATATATATATATATATATATATATATATATATATTATAAATACATAGATATCTTCACATCTCACACACACACACACACACACACACACACACACACACACACACAAAATATATATATATATATATATATATATATATATATATATATATATATATATATATACTGATATCTTTCACATGTGAATAATTACATACCTTGGTTGAACAAAAGAGCTAAGTGGATGCTAAACACTCCGATTTGTGTTTTGTATTCGTGATATGTTTTACGAGCGGTTTTTCACACAACAGCAGCAACGCGTGTTGGTAGACCGAGTTAATAATTCCATTATAACAGATGACATTGTTTACACCGTACTGACAATATGAAAACCTTACTCACAGTTCACAGCGCAAGTCGTTATTATAAAGGACAATGGTTTATGATAAAGTGTTAACACAATTTCGCGTGTAAGAACCCGCAGTATTTATGCGCTAAGCGACTTAGATATAGTTGCAGTTAACACGGCGGGACTGCGAATAGTGCTACACGCGGGACTGCGAGTAGTGCTACACGCGGGACTGCGAGTAGTGCTACACGCAGGACTGCGAGTAGTGCTACACGCGGGACTGCGAGTAGTGCTACACGCGGGACTGCGAATAGTACTACACGCGGGACTGCGAGTAGTGTTACACGCGGGACTGCGAGTAGTGTTACACGGGGGACTGCGAGTAGTGTTACACGGGGGACTGCGAGTAGTGTTACACGGGGGACTGCGAGTAGTGCTACACGCGGGACTGCGAGTAGTGCTACACGCGGGACTGCGAGTAGTGCTACACGCGCAAGTCAGACGACCCTAGCCCTGTCTGCGAAATCCTTACGTTATCCTTCATTCCCATTCCGTTGACGAACATCAACATTGACATCATACCGATCACGTTGTTTCCAACCTGGTGCTAAAACAAACGCTTCAGTGGCGTAACAGTGACATGTGAGAAAGAAGACAGGTGAACTAAGGTGAATGAACTCGACACGTGTTGCCCAAGTCCCAGTACAGAATCACTGCCCGGCAACATCGCAATTCGAATGCACATACACACACTCACACAAACACACACATGCACATGCACACACACTCCTAGCATCAAACGTATATACGCACACGCGCACGCGCACGCGCACGCGCACTCGCACGCGCACACGCGCACACGCGCACACGCGCACACGCGCACACGCGAACACGCGCACACGCGCACGCGCACACGCGCACACGCGCACACGCGCACACGCGCACACGCGCACACGCGCACACGCGCACACGCGCACACGCGCACACGCGCACACGCACACGCACACACGCACACACGCACACACGCACACACGCACACACGCACACACGCACACACGCACACACGCACACACGCACACACGCACACACGCACACGCGCACACGCACACGCGCACACGCGCACACGCGCACACGCGCACACGCGCACACGCGCACACGCGCACACGCGCACGCGCACACGCGCACACGCGCACACGCGCACACGCGCACACGCGCACACGCGCACACGCGCACACGCGCACACGCGCACACGCGCGCACACGCGCACACGCGCACACGCGCACACGCACACACGCACACACGCACACACACTATAGCCCAACTTATGTAGTTATACATGTAGTCGTAACGTAACAAGGCGCAAGTAGTCCGTAACATGCCGTAACCGTTGCGGCCGCTCACCACCTTCAGTCCAATCGTCAAATCAAGTTTTGTTGCAATGATTCCAATCGTTGTATTATAACTGAG
>JAODUO010001010.1:160000-187500 GCA_025642075.2 Ridgeia piscesae
AGCGAACGGGGAGGTGTGTGGCGGCGTGTCAGTCATATTACAGGCATTACTTGGAATTAATTAACAGAAACAGCAAAATACAAATTTATGTTATTATTTAAATTAGACTGTTAACTGCATTCAATAAAACACTACCGTATATAATGTAATTGGTTATAGGCATAATAGTAATAACCAGGTTGACACATGCTCTTAAATTTAAATAAGTTGATTTAACCCATAAATCAACCGATTTAAATCATTCAAGAAAAAACCTCTGGTTTTATTAATTGCTGATTTACAAAGGGAAGATCTTATTTAGCGCAGTAACCAATCCTCAGGATTGCTGAAAGCGCTTTACACTTTATTTCCCTGACAGACCTGTTCAATCAGATATACCATCTCAACTTCTCTGGGAAGCATCCAGCGATATGCTATAATTAATGCGCGAAAGCTACTCGTACACATATCCACCACTATCTATAGCCATGCAGGTACTCATTTTTACAATGGAGCAATGTAGAGTGAAAAACAATTGCCCAAGGTTTTAACATCACAGCAGAGAATTGGAGACATAGCTGTTGACTTATGAATACTGTCTGTTGAACAGTAGTTTGCTTACAAGTTAATCTTGGCCATTACACGAGGACACTGTTTTTTGACATTATGCAAGCTGAGGATGTGCTGTTTATATGCATTTTATCATCGAAGCCAGAGACCAGAACGACAAGTAGGAAACGGCGAGAAGCAGCCATGCAGGTTAGTAAAATATTATTGTCATTATGAGTATGGTATCATTGTATTTGTTTCTGGTAACATCTGTACATGTGTGCATCGCACAACTTTCTATGAAATAATGAGTATAACAACAATAAAACATGCTACAGAATCAATCACACTTAACATAGTGTCACTATTAAGTATATTAATGTGTCTATCCAATGACATTGCCCATCATAACCCAAGTCAATTGGCAATATTACCTGGGAACACATTTAGTATTTTAATTTAGGCATATTAAGAGTGTCATCATAAAATATCCGTAGAATATTTTATAACTTCATGTATGCCCCTGCTGTTATTGCTGTAGAATATGCATGGTCAAAATATACAATACACAATCAATCTTTTACAAGCAATTGTTTTGACATACATAATAAGTCACTAGTGTCCGATATTTAAAAATTGACAGATTAATAAATTTCTAAATAACAGACAACGTTTATTTTATCCCCCAAAACATTATGTACCCAAATGTGGATCTCACCTTTAAGAATTTGCAGTTTTGCTTTGCAAATGACAAACAGGCACACATTTGTTTTAGTTGGGCATCAGAATAGTCTCCTGACAGCAGGTAGTAATATCACTGATCCTGTGATTAAAATTAATAGTTACATGAGTGAAAAACATTTAGAACCTTACATTGGCCCATAGCCTGCATTGTTACCTGCAAGGGTTGTAAACATCATGATCAAAGTACAACAGAGGACTGCTGTTACTAATTGCAGTTAACAGCCTAGTGCAAATTAGGCAATAAGATCACAATCTTAGTAGTGTCCTGTGTTTCCTAGCAAGAGTGAAAAGACTATCCATACCCAATACAAACATCACTGCCTGGATGAAGCCCCATCATCTCTCTAGTGCACTTGCATTTCTTACCAGTTCACAGTCATAATTTTATGTTAGGGCATGATGAAAAGACAAACCACTGCAACAGAGGTCAGCTTTAAATGTTGCTAACTTTGAGTGTTTAAATAAATCTTCAAATTTGTTGGTACTAATGGCTGTTGGAGAATGATTATCGACCAACATGACTAGTATATTGAATCGGAAATGAATAGTGTTACTGTGTATAACGAAATAAGACTATAAAATAAGAATATAAAGTAGGAAAATTATATTTTAATAAGGCATGTATTCTGCTTTCAATTGTACCACAGACATCAGCATTGTTCAGTTAGTGCAGTTAGTGTTTGATAACTGGAAGGTGTCCATAATCACTTCCCAAAAGTATTTATTAGGAAAATGGCCAAGAAGTTTATTTAGAAAACCTTATACAATGCAATAAAAAAACTTATATATCTCGGAAAAGACTCAGTTGGGTAAAACCCCACCCACAAATGAAACTTATGTATAAACCCCAATGTAAAAAATATTCTTAAATTAAAAACAAAATATTAGTATTTAGAATAAAGCTGACATTTGTATTTTTTGAAAATACAAGTATGACTTTGATTATGGCCAAATAGGTGTCTCTGATTGGAACAAGGAGGACATTGATTGCACCTAACTAACTTAAACATTGTATTTCCTTATATGTGCAAGTGGGCTTGTATAATTGGTTTACTGTGTAATTTATGTGAGCTGCTTATGTAGGAGTGGGTTTTGTTTGTTTGTAATGATGTCTGAATGACTCAGAACACATACATATTAATTAAAATATGCCAGGAAGGTTAGTCATATAATGGAATCCGCACAGAATGCACCATTGAAAAGGTAATGTTCTATTTATTGCAGGAATGTTCCCTGGTTGAAACACAACACCCTACTCAGCCCACTGTCCACTGGTCTCATTGAGACAGAGTTGACTAGTGACCCTGGCTAGCAGTAGCAGACAAGCCAGCAAGCAGATACCCAATACACAAAACTGATATGGGGGTCATTTCAAGGGATCTTCTCAAAAACCAAATCACCAGTATTACTTTGTGTTTTGGGGGCCTTTAGAATGATGCAATAAAATACAGATTTCTTGTGTACAGTAGCACCACCACATGCAACAGCCATGCAAAAGTAGATTTGTTTAACAATTGTGGAAAAATAGTCTGGGGGACCCTATGGGGCCTGTGGAATAATTCAATCAAATTTAGATTTCTCGTGCATAGTACGTTACAATATCCACAGATGCATCTACACAAAATTAGATCCTGAACACTTTCCGAAATGCCAATTATAAGTTGATTTATTCTGTGTTTTTATGACATAGGTACTGCAATGAGAAAACAAAAGATGACAAAACATTGTTATTTATATGTATATCACAGAAGATACATACCATCTTACATATGTATCATTCTTTCAGATGAAGGATTCACAAATACCAAGCACACCTTTCAAAGGATCCTGTGCACCAGATGACATTGTCCCTCGTGGCAGTATGGATGTCACATTGCAAAGCCTTTAACTTGTAGTGTCAAACTCAAACAGAGCCAGTGATCATGTCGCCAATGCGATACTTTATCAATGCAGCAATTAATACAGATGATATTGTTGTTCCATTGAATATTCATCATGACCATGGGTATGCAAAGTTGTCGTCGCAGTCCTGCATGCCTTCTTCAACTGACCATGGCAGTCCAGTCAATGTGGATGACACTTCGGATGTCCCAGTCTCACTGTCTCCATCTTCAGATCATTCTGTCTGCAACAGTCAGAAGGAAAATTCTGAAGACAGTGATCCGGAATCTGTGGTAGCGGATGACAGCGATATCACTGATGATGACTCAAGCAGTTCTGACACTAATGAGAAACAGAGAAAATGTTGTTGTTTACAACAACAAAAAACTAATTTCCCTTTTCTGCACCTGCAAAAAACCCAGGCTAGTATACTATACCTGCTGCCTGTTGGAAGCATCCCATTGAACATGTGCAGTGATGATATGCAGCTAACCGATACATTCTGACATTTGATTTATAGTAAACAATCATTATCTTATAATGATTATTAGTAATTGGCAAAACTGTGTAATTCATCAATATCACATCATGAAGTCAGCGCATTGGTTGATTTGTTTGTGAAATACTTTAATACAATTATCACAGCATTTCACAAACAAATAATTTTTATGTAAAATTGTTACAGCATTTTGCAAACACATGAATTTATGATTGTCATGATGTGGTCTTGATAACATATACACCCGCACATATCCAATATACTGTATACAATACATTAAAACTCCAATTCAATATTCTCATGTGAATTGCACAATGTCCTTATTACACATCTATTTATTATTCAGACTATATTATAAATTGCATGGCAGCACGCATATCTAAATAACATTATTTACATAAATTAAACAAATTGTATTAACATTTTAAAATGGAAATTAAATAATTATATTAAAAGGATGCACACATCATGTAACATCCTGTCAAAAATAAAATAAGTTTGTAACAAAGATTTACGTTACGAATTCGAAGATAGAATGAATTTTTTATTTAATATGTGTCATTGTGTGGCCATACAAGTATAATTGTTCTGTTTAGGTTTGAATTGCAAAATAATTTTTCGATACCTGTTGAACTACATATTACTTACCTACTACCTACTTTGGTCGAACGAACGAGTCTGCACGCAAATCGCACATAGACAACAGACCGATATTCCCAACATTGTGTCATTGACAGATGTCTTGGTCAGTCATAGCTCATGCAGGCATCTGTCAGCACGGTCGGGCAACCCAGCTTTCTCCAGACAACATACAAATTCGATGTGCGTCGACATTGGGACGCAGTATCCACACAAACACCATGCCACATTCACATTGTTCCCAAAATCAAACATCCTCGATTCCATAAAATTGCGATCTTTTCTCGCCGTCTCGCCGACTCTCGGCGGGGTTTAATTGACGCCTCGCACCTCGGCTCGCACGCTGGGTTAAGCAAGAATTAATGGCTTTACGTGTGTCACTTGTGCTATAGATGCTTCTCTCACTTGTGCTACAAATGCTTCCTCTGTCGGATCCATTTTCTACTGTGATTTATCCAAGACCACTAGCAAATAGCGTAGCTCCTCGCTAACGTAAAACACTTCCGACATTTGTAAACAACAGAAAAATAGTCCGGACTGACCTTCCTTTCGGTAGGCCCGCCCCTTGAAGCCTGTCAAAATCTGCTCTCGGGAAGTGTGACGACTCGAATATTTTCATTGGTTATAAATCGTACTTTTTTAATAACACCTTTTTATTACGAATGCAAATAAATATTATTTGTTGACACATAGGACCCCTTTCGTGTATAATAAGGTACCATATCTTTGTTTTTGCGCAGAAATGTCTAATAACGAAGAAAACCGAAAGAAACCAAAATTTTACATGGGCTAGATAGGAGGTAATCAAACCACTCGGCTTGGAATAAAGATGGCGATACGCAGTGTTCTATGACGACGATTTAGGCACTGAAAATATTTTTTCCCAGTTTGTCTGATAAGTGAATATGCTTCTGTCACCATTAATGTATACTTATATAGTATACATTTAGGTATATGGAATGTTACAGCTGTGTTTCAATGTCCCACGTATCAGTTTTATGCAAATTAGTGCCGCCATTATTGAAAAATCTATTTTCGCTATATATCAATCAACATTGCAGATAACTGACAAAGTAAAGGGTATAGACTTTTGACATGATCACATGTGTCTGTGACACACTAATATGCAAATTAGTGCCGACATTGTAACAACATAATCGATTTGTTTGCATATCTCGGACAATATTGCACACAACTGCATAAATGAAATGCCCAGACCCATATGTTAAGGGTCAAAGATAATTGGAAAACCATTCTTGAAGTAATTGTATGTGTCTTTGGTATTTGAACACGGGGGTAAACCTTTATTTGTATTATCATTTCGCCATGTCTTTGAAGAAAGGTTTGGAGCGCTTAGCCCAACATTTCTGTCAAGCGACTCGAGAAAGTTAAATTTAGTTGTTTTACTCAGTTTACCTAGTATAGAAATAATATTATAGTGTTAAAAGTAAAAACATTTAACTAATTAATTACCGTAAGTGAATACTAGTTAAAGTCTTTATATAATGGAAACGTATTGTTGTACTAAGGTGAAGTCGATAGACCATCATCAATGTTTCTCAACACGAGGTTGTACATACTTACCTACTAATTGTCAAAGACATTCCCATCAGACGGCTGTCAGCAGCCAACCGAGAATACATTTTACGTCCATGTTACTCGCTATGTGGCAGTACTGAGGTAACCGGATGTAAACAACCGCCATTTACATTACTGGCGTCCGGCGTGCCCAAAAGAAAACGTGACCAGAGCGTAAATCCTACACCCCCAAACACTATCAGCATATATGTATCCTTCATGCGCTCTCCATTTGCGATCATGGTCGTTTTACACCATTCAGTGAAATCAAAGAAACTGCTAGTGTAAAACTCCGACAACTTCATCATATTCGGGCCCGACGGCTCTGCCAACCATACAAGTCCCCATATCATTTACAGGTAGTGTCGGACCAGATTCCTACAACTCTTACCGATGACCTGGACAATGTTGGGTATCACAGTCAATGTTGTCAGCGCTTTCAAGTAACCACTATCGTCTGGAAGACGGTAGAGAACCCGAAGCGTCAACCTCGCAACGCCATTACTCGCCTTGTAAAATGCCTTCAGCGAGTTACGCTGGACCCAACTTCCCACTAGATTGCATATTCTGATATAAAGTAGATATCAAAATTGGGGATCGAAAAACTGAGCGAGTTGGAAAATTCTCGTATTGGAAGGACAAAGAAAATTATTGGGAAGAAATCGAATCACGTGCCGAGAAAATGGGTCTAGTTCGCCTTCATCGACGGTTAAAAGACACAGACCTCTTTGTTGTTGATGCCAAACATGATCCGTCATGCTTGATATCTTTCCGCACAGCGTTCGCTAATTACGAGCGCAGGATACCCAGAACCGAAGGAGCAAATAATTCCGAGCATGCTCGAATGTCAGCTGTGCACGAGAAGGCACTCGTTTCGGTTTTGAAACACATTGAAACTCATATCGTCCAGCATAATGAAGTATTAACGCTATCTTCATTACGTTTGCTCTATGTCGAAGAATTGAAACGGAATGGGTACGAAAACTCGAACTATCGCGCAGAAAACTACTGAAACGCCTACAGAATAACCCAATTAAGCACCATGTCTACTTCATGAAGGTAGATCATGACAAAAGCTTATGCCACTGCATTCTGGCATGTATACAGCTCGAATATCACCGTGTTTAATGCTCTTGCACGAGCGTATATTCTCGGAAGCGCAGATATGTATCAAGATGTCGCTCTCCATATTCATCATAATATCATACGAACATTCAGAGACTCCGAAATCCTACTTGGCCGCCAACAGCCGACGACATGGAGCTCAGTTCCGAAAGACTCCTACCGCCAGATCTCGTCCGGTTCCTCTGCATTGTAACGGCCGGCAAGGAAGACGTCGAGACCAGTGAAAAGAAGCGTCTGATACTCTCCATCGGACAAGACATATGCCGTACGGTGTCGGAAGGCAAATGGAAGTTACCAAAGCACCTCCTGCTTTGTATGACTGTCAGGCACTTGTTCAGAAGCAAGCAGCTCACCACGATATAGCACTGGCTTGGCCATTCTGAGAGTTACGATTTTAGCTTAGAGTTGGAAACTGCCCTAGCCTAGCCAAGGCCCAAAACGAAGTCTTAACCTATCTGACGCCCCATATCGTGACGGGAGAGGGCAACGTCGTTTTCCACTGTGAGTGGGACAACTTGATTAAAACCACTACGAGTCTACACGGCAGCAACATTGTCAACAGTGCTGGGGGAATAATGGTGCAAGACGTCATGCCCGGGTTCGAGATCCTCAAAGTCCGAACGCTGCCTATCATCGACAAGTCACAAGAGCGTACCTGAAAATCGACACACTAGATATTCTGCCACCTTTGCACTTTACTCAAGTCGGCCCAAAGTTTCCCGATGACTCATCATTCACACACCCCACAGAGAACGACGCAATGTATGCTATTAAGATGGAAGAATACTACCTATGGCTCTTCAGTACGTACATCGGAAGCAGCGGTAAGCAGCCCGTTGCTGGAATAGGGGGCTTCACCTCTGCAACTGGGATTCCTCCGCCCAGAAAATCAACAGTGGTCTACTTCACGCCAATCCGTCAACCGATCACTGACAACGCAACAATTCGCGAGCTCCTGAAACGCTTGGAGGCCGCCACGATTGAAGTAGGTCAGAAGTGGTTCCTGAATACATTCGATCTGGGAGTCTGTCTGAAAGCCCTACCCATCATATGGCGATGGCCAGATGAATTCGCCAGACATGTGGTCATGATTGGACCCTTTCACGCGTCCATGAACTATATCGGGATGCTCACAGGCCACAAAAAGCGTGCTTCTGGATATGCGGAGATTCTTTATTGAGGCCCAGCTGGTGACACCTGGATCCGTCAAAGGTGTTCTCGGTGGAAAGGCATAAGCGAAGTCCCTCTTTTGCCTCAAAACAGTGTTTGAGGCAATTGAGAAGCTGTTGCTGGATCGATTCGCCGAGGAGGAGAACATCCCCATCGCTGACCCCGCAGCTCTCCTCAATATGACCCAGTCTTGCAATCGAAAGCACCTGGACGAAGCTCTCAAAGACCCCTCCACTCTAGCACTCATCGAGAAGTATCACGCCTACGAGGAGAAAGTGAGCAAAGGCCACCTGGGTAAGACGGCTGCCTTCTGGATGGCCTTCATTACCCACTGTCATCTCGTCTTCATGCTCCTTCACTCCGTTAAGACCAACAACATCCAACTGTTCCACAAAGGTAATGGAGAGATGGCGGCGCTCGTCTTCGCATTCGATGGGCACAACTCCAGGTTTGTGAAATTTATTAGCTCAAATTAATAACAGTTACTGAGGAAATATGTATTGGTATTATATATGTATTTATTGGTAAATATTCACGCATTATGAGAGGAGCTCATCTAATAAATATTTCTATACGTAACCTGTGCCTACCCTGGTCCGCAGGTGTCTGGTCAGGCTGGATGTCTACCTGACACACATGGAGAGGACACACCCGGGGGCCATGGACCTGCTCACTAACGGCGCAATTGCAGTGGCTCGCTCGATGATTCCGGGAGCGCCCAGTGGCGTCAATGAGATAATGGAAGAAACGTCCATGCGCATCGCGAAATCATCAGGTAAATCCTGAAATTCGCCCTGTAACTATTGATAATTATAATAATAATAAGAAGAAGAAGAAGAAGAGAAGAAGACGAAGACGAGGAGATAGGGAAAAACAAGCTGTATAATGCAAACAAATTGTCACTTTATTCAGGTGGCTTCTATGGACTGCATAACCAGTTCGGGGCATACCAGATATGGTGTCGCACAACCTCCATACGGGCCCAATGTTATGAAACAAAACTCGAGATGGTCGACGTCATCAGCGATCCAGACTGCCCAAGGTCGGGGAGACATCGCGAGCTGGAGAAGGCTGAGGTTAAGAAGAGTGAGGAACCAGTTCAGCGCGTTCTCGCTGTTATAAGGAACTTCACTATTCATTTCACTGTCGTGGATAAGAACAGGCTCTACTCACTGGCTTCTTGTGCTCCCGTCGATAAAGACGTACTCCGAACAGAAGCTGTCGGCATGGCTGCTAAGGCTGACTTCATCGGATGCCTTCAGAGCGGAGAGCCAGGAAGCTCCTTTTACCCTATCAAGAAGAAGACACTCAAGATCATGGAGACTTGCAACAAGAAAGTCACCCTCATATCATCACAGGGAAAGGTAATCGTATGTTCAAATAGCCGAGATCTATTGTGTTTTAATTGTTGCATTTTTAGTGCTAGCCATTACTTTTACTTTTGGTAGAGTGATCCTGTTTTTCACGTGTCGCTGTAATAATAGTAAATTTATGTACTGTCTTTAATTTGAGGAATCCGAGGTCAGATATGTGCCATATACAAAATCATTTTACATAATCGTAATTGGAGACATGCATGATTCATCATTGGAGGATGGGACCTCCGTAACGTTACATTTGGAATGCAATGTCAAACAAATATTATTAGTTAATTGACTTAAACATCTATTGTTCAGATGGCTTTGTAGTGATTTTGTAGTGATTGTATGTTGATTCCAGATATATACTTCCAGGTCATCCAGTATCAGGAGCAAAGCAACCTTGCCTTCCTTCTTCTCGTCAAGTCTCTCAATCAAGATGATCCAGTGAACTTGAAAGAACTCATAAAGTACTGTCTGCTGCCTGAGCCCCCCAGCCTTGGGACACCTTGTTTTTTTTCTCCAAGTCGAACAAAGCCCCATTCTGCACTACCTTCTGGAAGACGCCACCCCAGAATATGTGCCTTACCTCAAGGACGACATGTTCATCCAAGACGGCATGGCGCTGCTCCATACCCTTACCGACCTGTGGTGAGATATGCCTACAAGTTCTTGATCAGATGGTGGCTAAGAAGCACTTCTTGTTCTCGACTGACAGTTACCATCCACAATCTATCAAAGCCCAGGAGACCTTGAGGCGCGGGAGTGCAGAGAAGATAATTCTGGATGGACCAGCGACAAGGAAACCATACGACTTCAAGACGTTCCTTGCAAATGAAGACAACAAGAAGCAACTCTGTCAGCTCCTGCTGCGAGTATGGATTGGTCAACAGGCAGCTTTAAGGCTTGAGAGAACAGGGATGGCTGTGCTGGTCGTAGAAGGGAAAGCCCATCAACTCGTCTAATCGAACGGCGAAGTGAGTTGAAAGTCCATATTATTATTATTATTATTATTATTATTATTACTACTACTACTACTACTACTACTACTACTACTACTACTACTACTACTACTACTACTACTACTACTACTACTACTACTACTACTACTACTACTACTACTACTGCTACTACTACTACTACTACTACTACTACTACTACTACTGCTACTGCTACTACTACTACTACTACTACTGCTACTACTACTACTACTACTACTGCTACTACTCTACTACTGCTGCTACTACTACTGCTACTGCTACTACTACTACTACTACTACTACTACTACTACTACTACTACTACTACTATTACTACTACTACTACTACTACTACTACTACTACTACTACTACTACTACTACTACTACTACTACTACTACTACTACTACTACTACTACTACTACTACTACTACTACATAAATATCGAATTATTATAAATCAGATCAATTTCACTGTGTCTATTATTACCCCAGCTTTCAAACCCCAGTGGCCCTTTATGTTTCAAGTTTGAAGTGCGTGAACTCCCAACAATCTACTGATACGAGAGTGGTGCTCTATCTCCTCCATCACGCCGCCGCACTTGGATACAAGAACGCAGTAGTCAGAACCCCTGACACAGATATCTACATGATTCTACTTTACCACGCCCACACCATCAAGCTGACTGAATACCCCGCTACGGGGTCATGGAAACATCGACAATTAATCAACCTTTCTGATCTCGCAGTATCCCTTTGAGAAGACTACTGTGCGACTCTTCTTGGGGTGTATGTATTCAGAGGAGAAGACTGCACCAGTGCCTTCGAAGGGAAGGGGAAGGTGGGTCCCTTGAAATAGCTGGAGATGAGCCCGAGGTTTCATAACGCGTCCATGCAACTTGGTGAAGAATGGAACCTCGAATCTCACGTGCTGAAGCAGTTGGAAGAATTCACCTGCCTGATGTACGGACAGAATCGCGAGTCTTCGGCGGACGTCGTCCGTGCCAAACTCCTGCGGAAGATGATGGGTGAGGACAAGAAACTCACTTGCAAATCTAAGGTAGACCTGGCTCGCCTTCCTCCCTGCCACTCTGCTTTAAAGCCACACGTCCAGAGGGCGAACCATCGCGTAACCGAAACCCTACGATGATGGGCAAGGGTGTATAAGGACTGAGGATGGACTGTTGGAACCGGTGTGGTCCTGAGGTTCGGGTTTACCAAACTCACTTGTTGATCTCCTGGACACTGGTGATGGTGAAGAGGAAGACGAAGAGGAGGAGGAGGAGGAGGAGGAGGAGGAGGAGGAAGACGAGGACGAGGACGAGGACGAGTTTGACTTTGACTTTGACGATTTTAATGAAAGCGATGGTGAATGATGTTCTAACAATTACCATGAGAGGTTGAGGCGCGGTAGCTCAGAAACGATCATTCTGGCTTGCTATTTACCTAGATCAGTAAATGAGTTGGTAAGTGAACTTAATGGAATTTCGTTATTCACAATACCCTGAATTGATCCCCAGATTAACCTTTGGTCGCGAAAACAACACGATTTCGTAAGCAGATGCCCTTAAATAAACCTTTCAAGTTACCTGCAATATTGGATGAGATACAGCGAAAAAAGCATATATTCGGGCATGCTGGCACTTTAGAATTTGCTTTGCATGCCACCGACATACCTGCATAATTCAGGAATGGTCACTTAATGAGCGTTTACCCTGAAAACATGGGTTTGGACATCTGTTTTGTGCAGTTATTTGCAATATTGGCCGATATATTATGAAAAATAGATTTTTCAATAATGGCGGCACTAATTTGTATATTAGTCTGTCACAGACACATGTGATCATGTCATAAATAGTTTTATTATGGTCGCTGACCCTCAAAACATGGGTCTATACTCATTATTTCGTCAGTTATCTGCAATATTGTCTGATATATAGTGAACAATTTATTTCTGGGTGCACGGTACCCCCCTCTTCCGACTAAACTAAACGTCAAGTGTCATTCATGACAATATCTAGAGAACTTGTTTTGTTTTGCGTAAAGTCCTGTGCGTTCTCGACAACACCACTCAAGTCCAGATCCAGCGATCTACGGGTGATAGTGTCATCTCTTGCCTCAGAATGTCTACATACACTATGAATGAATAACTTTATTACATATATAAACATTCTATTTACAAGAGGGTGTGCGCTATATAAATACGCACATATAATGCATATTGCATTTTTTATCATAGAAACATATTGTTGTTTACACTAATTCATGGGGCGTTTGGCGCTTATAAATGCTTGGGGAAGGGTGACATAAACCACTTTACCAAATGCATATGTATTTAATTGTGTTAATTAATAAATACGAATGCAAATAAATGACACGGAAACGATGTCGCATATTATACACGCATGAAAGTTGGCTTATCGAAATGAATATTCGCGATCACTTGTGAGAACTGCAGCGTTTATGAGGTTAGGATTTGTAAAACCTTTATAGTGGAAGCATCAACTTATCAAACGATATATTCCAATGGCAATTTTGATCAACGATAATGTAGATGTCACATAATTATATCCGTTCAGTGTTGTTGTATAGTTTATATTTGCTTCTCATATTACATAATTTCTAAATAATTATGACGAACATCTAGGCGTACATAACTGTGTTTCGATAAATCAAATATTTATTTAACATTTTATATTACCTACCTTAACGAAAAAGGAACTAACACTTGCATTGAATATATCCAAACGTATGACGTTTCACACACACACTTACACACACAGTGTATGCGTCATCACGGCTATTTTTGTTTGCACAACATTTTTTCACAGACAATAGAAAAGTAATTGTTAAGAAAGTATAAATAAAAATATTGAATATATAAAGGTTTACTATGAACATTAACTTTATAAAATAAACAATTACCAAAAGCGGTACGTAAGTAAAGCAACTTAGTAACGGGCATAACGGTTAAAATGGCCAATTAGAAACTGAAACAATATTATGTAGAAATGTATATCTTATGGAACTTTACAATAGTGCTTCACGTCAATACAATCGTTTACCTTGGCAGATATACTGAATAATTTGACATTCAACAAGATCTAACAAGACTGCCACCTAGAAAATCAACTATGTGGCAGGTGGACAACGAAGCTCTTTGGCTTATCGAGAGTCCAACCAATTTATATACGTGTGCCCCGCCCTATTGAAGTATGTGTAATATTTATGTCTAAACAAAGCCACTCTTCTACCACTAACACAATGAACATATATATATTCCATTCAATTACTGTCCTTTGTGAAAATATGAACTTTCTAATGTCTAGCCAACACTGTTCTTGTGCTAATGTAACTTCGTGTCCTCTAGTCCTTCTACCTTCCTTAACCGAGAAAACCTATTTCTAGCAATATTTTCATAATTATTCAATATCTTAAACACACCTGTCTGATCTCCTCTCATTCTCATGGTCTCTCGGCACATTTCGTAACTAATGTCCCTCAGTTTTGATATAATTTCGGTTGCTCTCCTTTGTGTTCTTTGTAGCAAATCTGTGTTCTTCTTGCCATGTTCTTCTTGCCTTCGTGCCTGTATACATTATTCTAAACGAGGCCTAACTACTTTTTGTTTAAGGTTCTAATATGTTATATTTAGTTTAATTAATCAAATGATTTGATTGTCTTTGCGTGGATTGCACTAGACTGGCTGCACGTTCGATGACTTCTAACGTACAAGTTAACGGTGTAGCCTTCTACTGAGGGTACCACGCCACAAGTTAGAACGCTATGGTTGGCGGTGTATTTCAGTGACAATGTACCACGCCTGTGTAATGATTTCCCGGACTGTCTACGCCTTTCAGAACCACTAGAGCTTTTCAAATCTAATTTAAAACACATCTTTTTAAGGCTGCATTTGTAGACTATTTGTAACGGGTAATATCTTAAATTTATCTTAACCATAAATATTATCTCTAAAATTATTTTAGTATCTTACTTTATTAATAATTATTAACTAATAACCCTATTTTATTATAAATTTATGTATCTTTGTGGAGTGGGTGAATGTGCATACGCTGTGGTGTGTGTTTTGTGTATTGTGTGTGTGTGTGTGTGTGTGTGTGTGTGTGTGTGTGTGTGTGTGTGTGTGTGTGTGTGTGTGTGTGTGTGTGTGTGTGTGTATGTGTGTGTATGTGTGTGTATGTATGTATGAATGCTTGCATGTATGTATGTATGTATGTATGTATGTATGTATGTATGTATGTATGTATGTATGTATGTATGTATGTATGTATGTATGTATGTATGTATGTATGTATGTATGTATGTATGTGTGTATGTATGTGTGTATGTATGTGTGTGTGTATGTGTGTATGTGTGTATGTGTGTTGTGTGTGTGTGTGTGTGTGTGTATGTGTGTATGTGTGTATGTGTGTGTATGTGTGTATGTATGTATGTTGTATGTGTGTATGTTTTGTATGTTTTTGTATGTGTAGTATGTTTTGTATTTTGTGTATGTATGTTTTATGTATGTTGTATGTGTGTATGTGTGTATGTGTGTATGTGTGTGTATGTGTGTATGTGTTTTGTGATGTGTGTATGTGTGTGTGTGTGTATGTGTGTTGTGTGTGTGTTTTGTGTGTGTGTTTTGTGTGTGTGTGTGTGTGTGTGTGTGTGTGTGTGTGTGTGTGTGTGTGTGTGTGTGTGTGAGTGTGTACATGTGCATATGCATGTGCGTATGCGTGTGTGTGTCCATAAAGGACTTTAACGTCGACCTCACTTCATCGATGATCCGCCCAACTTTGCATTCTGAAATTTCAAAAGAAGCCATACCTATATGAAACAGCCAAATCCAAGTGGAGATTGGTCAAAGCTTGTGTCTCCAGTCTGCACTGCCCTTGCTCTGTCAACAGCGCTCTCTTAGCCCCACTACGCCATAAGTTGTCGGAACAGCTTTGAAACACCGGTTCTTACTTGCATGTGTAAGTGTCCGTCGGTATACGGTGACACATCGGGTATAACAGCCGCTTGCACAACGACCAGCGTGCCTCTTGTGTGTGCTCGTTGTGTGTTCATTGAAAGTGTTTACAGCGAGTTATCAATCTGACAGGAGGACGAAAGATGCGAATGTTGCACAATCTATCTACTTCTTTTCAAATGACAAATTTTAGGTCTGGGTTTTAATTTTGTACAAATGATTGGAACGAGTTATCTTCATCCCGTGTAAACTCACATCTTTTGCTTCAACTCTGCTCGCTTCACTAATGTGTCTGTATTCATGTGTACTTCACTAGATATCTTCACTGATGTGTCTGTATTCATGTGTACTTCACTAGACATCTTCACTAATGTGTCTGTATTCGTGTGTACTTCACTAGACATCTTCACTAATGTGTCTGTATTCATGTGTACTTCACTAGACATCTTCACTAATGTGTCTGTATTCATGTGTACTTCACTAGACATCTTCACTTATGTGTCTGTATTCATGTGTACTTCACTAGACATCTTCACTAATGTGTCTGTATTCATGTGTACTTCCCTAGACATCTTCAGTATCTTCACTAATGTGTCTGTATTCATGTGTACTTCCTTAGACATCTTCAGTATCTTCACTAATAATAATAATAATAATAATAATAACTTCTCTATGCGCCAATATCCTCGAAAATCAAGCTCAGTGGCGCGACAAAACCAAGGGGTTAAGCAATTGCGTAAACGTAGAACAGTCGTTGATGGATGGACGAAGGTTCTAGGAAGCTAAGGAGGATAGGCAGCATTAAAGAGATATGTTTTTAGACGTCGGCGGAAGGAAACTATATTACCTTCCGACTTGACACTGACAGGAAGCGAATTCCACAGAGTTGGTGCAGCAACCGAGAAAGCTCGGGTCCCAGCTTTCGTCTTAACCCGAGGAATGTAAAGTGGGTTACTACTGGTTGAGCGTAGCTCTCTGGAATTCCTTGCTGGAGTTAGCATTGAGTTTAGATATGTTGGTTGTTTAGATGCGAGTGCTTGATAGGATATTGTGCAAATCTTGAAAATAATGCGATAATGCACAGGGAGCCAGTGCAATGATTTTAGAAGCGGCACCGAGCTAGAAAAACGAGGAGAACGGGTAACTACCCTTGCCAAGCAGTTCTGGACACGTTGAAGTCTTGCAATATCCTTGTTCGCAGTATTGTAAAGGAGGGAATTGCAGTAGTCAAGTCTGCTGCTTACTAGAGCTGTCGCGATGGTTTTAGCAACAGAAAGTGATAAAAATCTGCGAATACGACGAAGATCACGGATATGGTAGAAACAGCAACGGCATGTTTTTGATATGTGCTGTTTGAAATTGAAGCTTTCGTCAAAGTTAACTCCGAGATTTGAAACGGAGGGGGCTGGTGTTACACTCTGATTTAGGATATGTGTCGGGAAAAAGCCGTCGAGTTTTGCACGCTGCGTTACGGTACCAATGATGATAAATTCGGTCTTGTTTGCATTTAACTTTAGTTTACTATTTTTCATCCAAAGGGAGACATCTTGGAGACAATCCCTGAGCTGGTTTAAGGAGCGGCAAGCATCTGGTGTAGTCAACGAAATGTAGATTTGGGTGTATACATTATTCTAAACGAGGCCTAACTACTTTTTGTTTAAGGTTCTAATATGTTATATTTAGTTTAATTAATCAAATGATTTGATTGTCTTTGCGTGGATTGCACTAGACTGGCTGCACGTTCGATGACTTCTAACGTACAAGTTAACGGTGTAGCCTTCTACTGAGGGTACCACGCCACAAGTTAGAACGCTATGGTTGGCGGTGTATTTCAGTGACAATGTACCACGCCTGTGTAATGATTTCCCGGACTGTCTACGCCTTTCAGAACCACTAGAGCTTTTCAAATCTAATTTAAAACACATCTTTTTAAGGCTGCATTTGTAAACTACTTGTAGGGTATTTTATAATTTATTTTAACCATAATTATAGTTTCTAAAATTATTTTAGTATCTTACTTTATTAATAATTATTAACTATTAACCCTATTTTATTATTAATTTATGTATCTTTGTGGAGTGGGTGAATGTGCATACGCTGTGGTGTGTGTGTATATGTGTGTGTGTGTGTGTGTGTGTGTGTGTGTGTGTGTGTGTGTGTGTGTGTGTGTGTGTGTGTTGTGTGTGTGTGTGTGTGTGTGTATGTGTGTGTGTGTGTGTGTGTGTGTGTGTGTGTGTGTGTGTGTGTGTGTGTATGTGTGTGTATGTGTGTATGATGATGTATGCATGTATGTATGTATGTATGTATGTATGTATGTATGTATGTATGTATGTATGTATGTATGTATGTATGTATGTATGTATGTATGTATGTATGTATGTATGTATGTATGTGTGTATGTGTGTATGTGTGTATGTGTGTGTGTGTGTGTGTGTGTGTGTGTGTATGTGTGTATGTGTGTATGTGTGTGTATGTGTGTATGTGTGTATGTGTGTATGTGTGTATGTGTTTATGTGTGTATGTGTGTATGTGTGTATGTGTGTATGTGTGTTTGTGTGTGTGTGTGTGTGTGTGTGTGTGTGTGTGTGTGTGTGTGTGTGTGTGTGTGTGAGTGTGTACATGTGTGTGCGTGTGCGTATGCGTGTGTGTGTCCATAAAGGACTTTAACGTCGACCTCACTTCATCGATGATCCGCCCAACTTTGCATTCTGAAATTTCAAAAGAAGCCATACCTATATGAAACAGCCAAATCCAAGTGGAGATTGGTCAAAGCTTGTGTCTCCAGTCTGCACTGCCCTTGCTCTGTCAACAGCGCTCTCTTAGCCCCACTACGCCATAAGTTGTCGGAACAGCTTTGAAACACCGGTTCTTACTTGCATGTGTAAGTGTCCGTCGGTATACGGTGACACATCGGGTATAACAGCCGCTTGCACAACGACCAGCGTGCCTCTTGTGTGTGCTCGTTGTGTGTTCATTGAAAGTGTTTACAGCGAGTTATCAATCTGACAGGAGGACGAAAGATGCGAATGTTGCACAATCTATCTACTTCTTTTCAAATGACAAATTTTAGGTCTGGGTTTTAATTTTGTACAAATGATTGGAACGAGTTATCTTCATCCCGTGTAAACTAAATCTTTTGTTCAACTCTGCTCGCTTCACTAATGTGTCTGTATTCATGTGTACTTCACTAGACATCTTCACTAATGTGTCTGTATTCATGTGTACTTCACTAGACATCTTCACTAATGTGTCTGTATTCATGTGTACTTCACTAGACATCTTCACTAATGTGTCTGTATTCATGTGTACTTCACTAGACATCTTCACTAATGTGTCTGTATTCATGTGTACTTCACTAGACATCTTCACTAATGTGTCTGTATTCATGTGTACTTCACTAGACATCTTCACTAATGTGTCTGTATTCATGTGTACTTCCCTAGACATCTTCAGTATCTTCACTAATGTGTCTGTATTCATGTGTATTTCCCCTTAGACATCTTCAGTATCTTCACTAATTTTTAAAAATTAATTTAAAAATTTCCCGCGCCAATATCCTCGAAAATCAAGCTCAGTGGCGCGAAAAAACCCAAAGGGGGTTAAGCAATTGCGTAAACGTAGAACAGTGCGTGAGTCGTTGATGGATGGACGAAGGTTCTAGGAAGCTAAGGAGGATAGGCAGCATTAAAGAGATATGTTTTTAGACGTCGGCGGAAGGAAACTATATTACCTTCCGACTTGACACTGACGGGAAAGGGCGAATTCCACAGAGTTGGTGCAGCAACCGAGAAAGTTTGGGTCCCGGCTTTCGTCTTAACCCGAGGAATGAAAAGGGGGTTACTACTGGTTGGCGTAGCTCTCTGGAATTCCTTGCTGGAGTTAGCATTGAGTTTAGATATGTTGGTTGTTTAGATGGAGTGCTTGATAGGATATTGTGCAAATCTTGAAAATAATGCAAAAAGGGAGCCAGTGCAATGATTTTAGAAGCGGCACCGAGCTAAAAAAAACGAGGAGAACGGGTAACTACCCTTGCCAAGCAGTTCTGGACACGTTGAAGTCTTGCAATATCCTTGTTCGCAGTATTGTAAAGGAGGGAATTGCAGTAGTCAAGTCTGCTCTTACTAGAGCTGTCGCGATGGTTTTAGCAACAAAAGTGATAAAAATCTGCGAATACGACGAAGATCACGGATATGGTAGAAACAGCAACGGCATGTTTTTGATATGTGCTGTTTGAAATTAAAGTTTTTGTCAAAGTTAACTCCGAGATTTGAAACGGGGGGGGCTGGTGTTACACTCTGATTTAGGATATGTATCGGGAAAAAGCCGTCGAGTTTTGCACGCTGCGTTACGGTACCAATGATGATAAATTCGGTCTTGTTTGCATTTAACTTTAGTTTACTATTTTTCATCCAAAGGGAGACATCTTGGAGACAATCCCTGAGCTGGTTTAAGGAGCGGCAAGCATCTGGTGTAGTCAACGAAATGTAGATTTGGGTGTCATCGGCATAAAGGTGATGACCCAAGTTGTGACCTTGGATAACAGAGCTTAAAGGTGTTGTGTATAAAGTGAAAAGCAAAGGCCCCAAAACAGAACCCTGTGGGACACCACATGACGTGGGCAACATGTCTGAAAAGCAGTTACCTATTTTAATGGCTTGCTGTCTGTCAGTAAGATATGAAGTAAACCAGCTCAGGGCTGTGCCAGATATGCCGTACCATGTTGATAGACGTGTAATGAGAATATTGTGGTCGATGGTGTCGAAAGCGGCGGATAGGTCAAGCAGGGTCGGGGCGGTAACTTTTCCATTGTCGATGTTGAGGTTAATGTCATTGTGTACTTTTAAAAGAGCAGTTTCTGTAGAATGAAATTGTTTATATGCAGACTGCGACACATTGGATAAACCATTTTTGTAGATGGAGATCTGAGACGATTAGCTACAACCTTTTCAAGTATTTTTGAGATGAAACTTAGGTTGGAAATAGGTCTGTAACTGTTTAATTCTTCTTTAGGCAGAGTTGATTTCTTAAGAACTGGATTTACATGGGCACATTTAAAATCGTCAGGGAAAAAGCCGTAGCATAAAGATGCATTTATGATATCTGTTATTGGTTTAATTAATACGTCAAGGCATGCTTTCAGTAGTATGGGGGGGATTGGATCAAGGTCACACGATTTACTTGGGGATGACATGATGATTTTTCTCACTTCAGTAGTTGTAGCTGGTTCAAACGATGCAAGTTGAAAATTTAGTTGTGGAAAGTCTGCGTGAACCGTGTGCGGAGTATGACCTGTGAAAGTTGATTGTATAACACTAATTTTGTCTTTAAAATGACTCGAAAAAGAGTTACACAATGACTTGATTGATGCATGAGTTGGTAGAGAAGGAGCAGGCCGCCTGTGTAAGATTTTATTGATGCATTCCCATAGCTGTTTTGGCGTAGCAGAATTTGTTGATACCATGTTCTCATAATAATGCGACTTTGCTTTTGACATTTCTCGGTTGCATTGATGACATTGCCGGGTATAGCGTGATCTGTCAAAAGGATGAACGAGTTTTTCGCCACACACGTTCCAAATAACGACGGCGCTGTTTAGATTTGATTATTTCCGGGGTCATCCAGGGAGCTGGCGGTTTTTGCGACACAGATTTAGTTTTAATGGGTGCATGTTTGTCAAGCAATGTTTTAAGTATTTGATGGTACTGTTTGTACAATTCTGATAAATGTTCTCTGGGATGTGTGACGAGGTTGGACGTGGTGATATCAGCCATAAATGCTGCAATGTTGATACTGTGAAAGGCTCTGTAAAACACATTATGTTTGGACACGGCAGGGGCTGTACGAACTTTAAGATTAGCAATTACTGTATTATGGTCCGAAAGGGCCCTCTACAACTGTGGGTGTCTGGATGTTTTTGCAAGAGGAGCGAGTTATTATGATGTCGAGCCAATGGCCATGTATTTTGTTGGGAAATTTACATGTTGTGTTGTGTCAAATGATGCTAGAATGTCATTAAATGTAGTAGTTGTTGCAGATGGTGTGTCCAAATGAAGATTAAAGTCGCCAACAATATAAAAATCTGAGTGTATGGTTACAACATTTTCCAAAAGATCCTGGAACTGTTCAAAGAAATTAGCTGGATGACCTGGAGGGCGATAAATGCAAATGAAATGACCAGAGAAACAGGAATTTGATATGTTCAGACACATTGACTCAAAGGTGGTATAGTTAGGGCTGGGCTGAAGGTTTACTTTAAACTGTTTTGAAACAAGAAAACCAACACCACCACCTCGACCAACTGGTCGTGGTTTATGGTGGAAGACGTAACCGGGAGGGGAAATGTCGGCAATACATGAGGCTGTGTCATGGGGTCTGAGCCAGGTCTCAGTGACAGCAAGGATATCAATTGTTTTCGAAATTATAAGATCAGTGAGAGAGGCAGTTTTATCACGAATGGAACGAATGTTAGTGGTGGCCAGGCGAATGTTGTGCCTGACCACCGGTCCAGGATTTAGATTTACATCACCAGCTAGCAGCAGGATCAATGACAATTTAAATGTTGGCGTGGAACGGGGGATTGGCAGTAATTTTCGGTTGAAACAGAGATTAAGGCATGGCAGACTATGTAGATATGTTAAGGATTCTTGTGTGCTTATATATTTTGAGGGCGTTGAGATGACATCTGACCAGTGCGCTAGTTTACTACACAAGGTAAAATCATGGCTTCTAGAAGCTGCAGAACAGCATAACAGTAACACACTGAATAAGAACAGTGGTGACATTTGACAAAATCTGCTCAAGTTGTAAAATTAGTGTATCATAAAATAGTAAGAGCTTGAGAACAATCAGATGTTATAAAATAGTGTAAATGTCCCAATGCGCTGTATGGGTCAACAGCACTAAAACTTAATAAAATTATAAATAAATAGATGAGAGGTACACTGATTATAAAATTGTGTTGACCTTAAATCAGCCTACTTCTCAAATATAAAACAATATTATATATAACCAGTTGTTAAATAAAAATGATATGTATATAAAATAAAGCATTGAAAAATATCACATAGAAATAATCAAGTTGATACAATAATCTATTTAAAAGGCTAAATACAGACCGTTTAATTCTTCGCGCTCAGCAAGCCTGTGCGATGTAAAAGACGTTTAGTGCCCGTGCAAATGAAATGTTCAGAGGTCTTCACCCCCAGGGCGATTCTGGGTATGAAAAAGTCTTGAAAAAAGGGCCCGTTAGTCAACAGTTTATAAGGTTTACCCTGTCTTTGTATGGTGACTGTACTGGCGCGAAAAATTAAATCGGGCTGTATTATCGCCCACAATGTTATAAACGTACAATTTCGGCGGCGTAACTGGTATAATTTACAAGAGTGCCTGCATATCCAAATAAAGTAGAGTGTTGGTCTTTAAGCTGCATCAATGTCAAACACAGAAATGCAGAATTTTGGATTACAAATGTATAATTTGAAAGGAGCAGTGAAAATAAACATGTACCACCTTACGCCACCTAGCGACCAACCCAATGTGTCTGTATTCATGTGTACTTCCTTAGACATCTTCAGTATCTTCACTGATGTGTCTGTATTCATGTGTACTTCCCTAGACATCTTCAGTATCTTCACTAATGTGTCTGTATTCATGTGTACTTCACTAGACATCTTCACTGATGTGTCTGTATTCATGTGTACTTCCCTAGACATCTTCAGTATCTTCACTAATGTGTCTGTATTCATGTGTACTTCCCTAGACATCTTCAGTATCTTCACTAATGTGTCTGTATTCATGTGTACTTCCCTAGACATCTTCAGTATCTTCACTAATGTGTCTGTATTCATGTGTACTTCCCTAGACATCTTCAGTATCTTCACTAATGTGTCTGTATTCATGTGTACTTCCCTAGACATCTTCAGTATCTTCACTAATGTGTCTGTATTCATGTGTACTTCCCTAGACATCTTCAGTATCTTCACTAATGTGTCTGTATTCATGTGTACTTCCCTAGACATCTTCAGTATCTTCACTAATGTGTCTGTATTCATGTGTACTTCCCTAGACATCTTCAGTATCTTCACTAATGTGTCTGTATTCATGTGTACTTCCCTAGACATCTTCAGTATCTTCACTAATGTGTCTGTATTCATGTGTACTTCCCTAGACATCTTCAGTATCTTCACTAATGTGTCTGTATTCATGTGTACTTCACTAGACATCTTCAGTATCTTCACTAATGTGTCTGTATTCATGTGTACTTCCTTAGACATCTTCAGTATCTTCACTAATGTGTCTGTATTCATGTGTACTTCCCTAGACATCTTCAGTATCTTCACTAATGTGTCTATATTCATGTGTACTTCACTAGACATCTTCACTAATGTGTCTGTATTCATGTGTACTTCCTTAGACATCTTCAGTATCTTCACTAATGTGTCTGTATTCATGTGTACTTCCCTAGACATCTTCAGTATCTTCACTAATGTGTCTGTATTCATGTGTACTTCACTAGACATCTTCACTAATGTGTCTGTATTCATGTGTACTTCCCTAGACATCTTCAGTATCTTCACTAATGTGTCTGTATTCATGTGTACTTCCCTAGACATCTTCAGTATCTTCACTAATGTGTCTGTATTCATGTGTACTTCCCTAGACATCTTCAGTATCTTCACTAATGTGTCTGTATTCATGTGTACTTCCCTAGACATCTTCAGTATCTTCACTAATGTGTCTGTATTCATGTGTACTTCCCTAGACATCTTCAGTATCTTCACTAATGTGTCTGTATTCATGTGTACTTTCCCAGTATCTTCACTAATGTGTCTGTATTCATGTGTACTTCCCTTTGACATCTTCAGTATCTTCACTAATGTGTCTGTATTCATGTGTACTTCACTAGACATCTTCAGTATCTTCACTAATGTGTCTGTATTCATGTGTACTTCCCTAGACATCTTCAGTATCTTCACTAATGTGTCTGTATTCATGTGTGCTTCACTAGACATCTTCAGTATGTTGCTTCAACTGGCAATGAAATGACGAAAAGTAGTTTGATAAAATCAGCGAAACTATATATTCACTGTGACTTGGAAAGTAAGACCAACATAGTTATTGAATGTAGCGACGTGAATATAAGTAGACTGAGACGATGAATGTCTCAACGAGATGATAGTGGGGACGAAGAAGAAACTAAGAAGACGAAGAAACAGTTTCACATGGTCACAGTCACTTCAAACACGAACAAGAAGAAATATCACGTACTTCGATTACATGGTTTATTACCTGAACAATGAATATGTGCATGGAACAAATAGCGCTATCTTAAGATGTTTCTAAATCGTTCGGTTCGAATGAAATGTTCATCGGGGTTCATGAGAGATGGGTCATTCGAGAAATCAGCGTCAAGTCAATCCTTAAGCTTCAGTCTTTGTCCGGTAGACGCAAGAGTGTGTAGACAACGTTTCGCATCTTTCAAACAAAGGAATTCATTCTACAACAAAGGAGGAAGGGTAGTATTCTACGATGCTAATATTTGCTGTCGTTATTGTTGTTCCACATCACAATTCCAGGCAGAATAACGTCACGTGTTTACGTCACTAACAACGCGTTGCATACCAGCAGCATTTAGTGATTTTAAAACCCAGCATGGTTTTGCTTAGCCCAAAAATTAGCACATATTTCAGCGCATCTTAACTGTGTCATTAATTGTAGGATACGTACTACTACAACCTTTTACCTTCTTGCGTATTTCCGTCAAACAACATTATGCGTACAGCATGTTCACATGATCTTAAATTGTATGTTTGTTGAATGTTATTTGAACAATTCGTATTGAATTGAATTGAACTCACGTTATGTTAGATTTACACCGATCCAATACCATATTTTATAGTGGTCGGTGCGGTTGTCGCAGTAATGTTTGCGGTTCATTGTTATAACTGGCAGTTGCTTCGGTCAAGGTCTCGGACATAGACCCGTCATCATCAACCGGGGAAATACCGTTTGCCCTTGGAAGGATTGTTCCGGTCCCAGGGCCCGTGCAAGTGGTTGCACTCGTGAACTGGCTCATGCCGAGGCACTTCGAGGTCTGCCAGGATGTTCTTCAGCACCTTGATGTCATCGTAGGGCTAAACACAAACACGTTGGTACACTTGGAATTCTGGGGCCGGTCGCTCTGGGATCACAGCCGATAAGCAGCTAAGTAACAGTCCCCGATTGGACACTGGTATTGACTGGTTGTCATTTGATTGTTCAGATTTAGCCTTGGGTTTTACCAGTAACAGTAGAGGTAATATAGGTTATTATATAAGAAGATGTGCAGATTCGATATATATATATATATATATATATATATATATATATATATATATATATTATATATATATATATATATGTGTGTGTGTGTGTGTGTGTGTGTGTGTGTGTTGTGTTGTGTTTTTTATGTGTGTGTATGTGTGTGTGTTTTGTTGTGTGTGTGTGTGTGTGTGTGTGTGTGTGTGTGTGTGTGTGTGTGTGTGTGTGTGTGTGTGTGTGTGTGTGTGTGTGTTATGTGTATAGATACATAAATGGATGGACCGATGGATGGATCGGTGGATCGATAGAGAGATAGATAGAGAGATACATAGGCATTTGGGGAGTATTCGGCCAATTTGTAATTATTGCATATCCACCGTAGTTTGTAGCAATGTATTCTTCCATAAACTGGAGGAACTGAGTCTGGCGAATTTGTATAAACAATTACTGTATGAGAAATGTATAATTATCAGCAAGAATACGTTGGATTTGTGAGCAATATACCTCAAGTTTGATGCATGGTTGGCGAGGCGGCGGCGGCTTGTTGACGGTGATATCGGGCTGTCTTATAACGGCGTAGACGAGGCACAGTGACGCCAGCGGGGCCAGAACCTACGGCGTCAAGACCCGTGGTGACATTCATTATATTAATCATTAGAACGGACGGACGGACGGACGGACGGACGCACGCACGCACGCACGCACGCACGCACGCACGGACGGACGCACGGACGCACGCACGGACGGACGGACGGACGCACGGACGCAGGGACGGACGAGGGACGGAGGGACGGACGGACGGACGGACGGACGGACGGACGGACGGACGGACGGACGGACGGACGGGGACGGACGGACGGACGGACGGACGGACGGACGGACGGACGCACGGACGGACGGACGGGGACGGACGGACGGAGGGACCCCGCACGCCCCACGCACGCACGCACGGACGGACGGACGCAGGGAGGGCACGCACGCACGCACGCACGCACGCACGCACGGAGGGACGGGACGGAGGGAACGGACGGAGGGAGGACGGACGGACGGACGGACGGACGGACCACGGACGGACGGACGGGGACGGACGGACGGACGGACGGACGGACGCACCCACGCACGCACGGACGCACGGACGGACGGACGGACGCACGGACGGACGGACGGACGCACGCACGGACGCACGCACGCACGGACGGACGGACGGACGCGGACGGACGGACGGACGGACGGACGGACAGGGGGGACGGACGGACGGACGGACGGACGGACGGACGGACGGACGGACGGACGGACGGACGGACGGACGGACGGACGGACGGACGGACGGACGGACGGACGGAGGGGAGGGGAGGGGACGGACGGAGGGAAACGGAGGGACGGACGGACGGACGGACGGACGGACGGAGGGACGGACGGACGGACGGACGGACGGACGGACGGGAACGGAGGGACGGACGGACGGACGGCCCGGGGGACGGACGGACCCCAAACGGACGGACGGACGGACGGACGGACGGGACGACGGACGGACGGACGGACGGAGGACGGAGGGAAACGGACGGACGGACGGACGGACGGACGGACGGAAAGAAAAAAGAAAGAAAGAAAGAAAGAAAGAAAGAAAGAAAGAAAGAAAGAAAGAAAGAAAGAAAGAAAGAAAGAAAGAAAGAAAGAAAGAAAGAAAGAAAGAAAGAAAGAAAGAAAGAAAGAAAGAAAGAAAGAAA
>JAODUO010001010.1:192500-195000 GCA_025642075.2 Ridgeia piscesae
CACAGAGCATATCTGGTAGGATAAAAAAAATATAGCATAAATACACTCTACATACATACATACATACATACATACATACATACATACATACATACATACATACATACATACATACATACATACATACATACATACATACATACATACATACATACATACATACATACATACATACATACATACATACATACATACATACATACATACATACATACATACATACATACATTCACACAACATACATACACACACATACATACAGACATACATACATATATATATATATATATATATATATATATATATATATATATATATATATATGTATATATATATATATATATATATATAGTATGTATGTATGTGTATGTGTGTTGTCAAACTCCATATATACGTACATACGTACATGCGTGCATACGTACACACGGGCACACTAACACACGTACACCAGTACACACACGCGCGCGCACACACACACACACACACACAAACACACACACACACACACACACACACACACACACACACACACACACACACAAACACACACACACACACACACACACACACACACACACACACACACACACACACACACACACACACACACACACACACACACACACACACATACCTAGATTTTACCTTTATTTAGGCTACTTCGCATTCTTGGAACACATACATTCTATTTGGAACACACACATTCTATTGCTATGATGCAACTTTGCTAATTTGGAAATGCTGCTAGTTAATAATATGTTATCTCACCTTTGTAGTATCTTTTGATCTTGTCGATCAGATAGTCCTCTATCTTGTAGTTAACCTGCATCAAACATGTTGCACATTTACCGCATTTAGTAGTGTGTCGGTCAAGAGCCCGATGTTGCAAGAACATATATAACCTATAGAGACGAACCTTACCAGATACAACATATTATATTTATTCGCCAAAAAAGGAACAACGTATAACTTCACTCGTATATCTGTCGTGTTGCCCGGCGATATTACATTTATGTGTAGCGCAATTTTCCCACTCTAGTCAGTCACATTGTTCGTTTGTACGGTGACCGTATTCGAAAGACACATGTGTGAGCAATTAAGGCGAACGTGCAAATGGCAAACGGGCGTTATTTACTTCTCATGGTGTTTGAGTAAAAGTAGTACCGACGTCGCGTTTGGTATGCAGAGTAGCGATTCACTGTAACGATGTTATTTGCTTAGTAATGCACGAAAACAATTGTAATAACAGTAAGTGACTATTGTAGCTAATAAGGCAAAGGCAAAACAGGAACAATCGTCATACTTACGTTGTTGTAATATTGAAAAGTGACGACTGTAACGATCAACACAGGAACAAACATAATGGCCGACAAGGCACTGTGCTGAAACGAAAACACCACTTGTGACCGTGTATTATCGAACAAGATCAAGTTCGCAATATAAGTGCTAAACACATGCTAATTTGGGCATATGGGTATGTATTTATCTGTTATTATGATTACGCCTAGATATATTATATACTTTTAGACCCTAACTGTTCTCTTGGATAAAATGCCGTGCGATATGAATGCGTGATGGGATAATAATAAGTTATTTTCAAACTTAAAAGTCAGTGACACTGTTTTTATTTGCAATTGTTTTATTATTATATTATGATAGTGAAATTCATTTAATGCTGATCCATTTTAACTATCTGCTGTTGTGTTAAACGTAAAATCACTTTGGAGTGTAGGCAGTTCAAACGCGCTATTTCGTGTAGGTCCGTACTTCCACATGATTTAATGCCGTCAACTTGGGACCCCCTGGAAATTATAATTAATTCTATTTTAACTAATTTCCCTCATCTCGTATGACAACGAATGTAGGGAGTTTGCACAAATAGAGGAGTCTGCGTGCGTGCGAGGGAGGTAGTTTAGCGTTATTACAATATAATCTGAAAACCTGAAAGAAACCTGCATTACGTATTATAAATATAGGACTACCTAATGTTAATTTGCGACAAATAACTTTCCTGAGAGGTTATATACATCTTACCGAAAAACCCGTAATATTTATACCATAATTGGTTTGTCTTTTCGCTGCACAATGATGAGTTTACATATGTCGCGCATGCGCTGAAACATCAACCGGAACGTTTCTAACGCCGGAAAAACGTAAGCGCTACAACGTGTTGCCTAATGTAGTTGTGAACCATCTCCAGTAAAAAAATACGATATTTTTTGTGAATGCTTCTGTTAATGTTTGAAATCATTGTTGATAATATAGTTCCTCAGTTAGTAGTATTGTTCTTTTGAGGATGACGCTGACCAGTTTACTTACTCAGTATTATGTCACACTGTGTAATTAAAACAAACTGGTCACAGCCTTAACGGGCTCCGCTGTCACCCTGGACTTGTATATTATTTTCCCTATTCTTGTGATTGTTTATGTTGCATGTGATTACACAATTAAAGTTTACACACTTAATGACTTATTTATGAACTTAATAGTTAACTCGCTG
>JAODUO010001010.1:197500-225000 GCA_025642075.2 Ridgeia piscesae
TCTCTCTCCGTCTTTCTCTATCTGTCAGTTTACTGTCTCTCTCTTGCTCTGCCTGTCTGTCTGTCTGTCTGTCTGTCTGTCTGTCTGTCTCTCTCTCTCTCTCTCTAGAAATATATATATATATATATATATATATATATATATATATATATATATATATAGTTTACCTATGCAAATGCATTTTATTCCAAAATAAATCGTGATTAAGCTAACGTGTGCAGATACATGATATTATGACACAGAAGCTATATGTATGTATAAACACATACATACATTATATATATATATATATATATATATATATATATATATATATATATATATATATATATATATATATATATAATATATATATATATATATATATATA
This sequence comes from Ridgeia piscesae, assembly GCA_025642075.2. Lineage (NCBI taxonomy): Eukaryota > Metazoa > Annelida > Polychaeta > Sabellida > Siboglinidae > Ridgeia > Ridgeia piscesae. The sequence continues at coordinate 197,871 of JAODUO010001010.1, forward strand.
TATATATATAATACAATATTATATACGTATATACATACATACAGTGTACATAGAATGTAGTGTGTGTCGTGGGTGTTGTTCCTACTCACAGCGAGGGCGGTGTTGAATATGAGCACCCAGAGGTTCCAGGTGTTGACACGTAGCTGGAACAACCTCCAGAACCACTGTAAATATAATAAGTTATGTAGTTACTGGGGATGACGTAGTGTGTTCCTGACCATAGGCAGTGGCCACTCTGGTCAAGTCTAACTCTGTTTCAGTAGAAGCTCTACGACTTCTTGGGAGGGCGAATTTTTAGTCATAGAGAAGTGTTTCAGTATTCCAAATGTTCATCCAGACAGTTTTTAGATAAGTTAATCCTTATTATGTTTTCTGTATATTTTCCATAATTGTATCACTCTGACTGAAAAGCTCGCCGTTCCTATATTTACACGTGAACGTTCTTGTCTTGAAATGATGATCCTTATTGCTTCTTGTATTTCACAGTCTTCCCATAATGCAAGGGCGTTAGGAGATACGTCAATTTCACACTTTCGTTTTAGCATTTATTACTGTTATGGTTCTATCATAAGATACAGCAATAACATACGTATGTTTTGATAGTTGTTATACTTCATCATATCATTAAAACGTTAATATTACCTGTGTGAACAGAAATTGTTAGCTAAACGTGACATCGCATGCTTAAGTGTTCAGGCTGGAATATATTTACATATGTTTCCAAAATGAAATCCATCGTTGGATTTTTCTACGGAAACAATTCAACTCCAAATGACTCGTATTGTGACTTGTGGAGATACTGGACCAAACATTAAGCAAAATAATAGATAACCTGTCAACATCGCGTGGAAGGAGAATAACGAGACGTTCAGAAACTACACATGACCATGTAGCTTGTAATATACTGTACATAACATGTCTAGGAAGAAGAATAAAGGTACTTGGAAGGGTTACTAACAATTATTCATGGAAACCTGTGGTAACATATAAATATTCAAATGAATAAATATTCAATACAGCATTGTGTTGAATATTTCTTTCTTTAGATTGTCTGTTGGTTGTTAGCCGGAAATGATTGGCGTGAATTATTTTAAGAACATCTAATTCATTGTGACGCAAATGCGGAATTTCATTCGTTACCAATCACAACGTGTTTGTCTCCTCAGTGTGTATGTCGTTGCGTGTACACCGGGGTACGGTCTTACCTTTTGTACGACGTAACAACACACAATAACAGCAACCGGGGAACACCAATGAAATCTCGGCAGTTCAAGTGACGAACTGCTGGCTGACCACATCGTGGTCGATTCACTGAGATGACGTCACTCCCTTATTGGTAAGATCACGTGGTACCAATTGGACACACGAATTAAAAAAGGGCCCAACTCCGCACCTTTTCAATTTTCACTTTTTGCACGAATTGTAATCTTCGTATAGCAAGCTAGGTGTCCGATTACATTATAAACAGGCCCAATTTCAACGTTTAAGTCGCGCAAAATCGAGGAGACGGTGGTTCAATCCCACCTACCGCCGTTTCGAAACTTAGGCAATTTCGTTCACCCCACATTTGCCTGGGTCTTTTGAAAGAGACACTAAAAGCCGGTGGTCCCTTCTATCTGGTGTCTATGCCAGGGTAAGTAATTGATCCCACACAGGGGGTAAATGTGTAACCGTAGTGGACTCACCAATTCTTGAGAAGGACAACTCCTGCATTAGCCCAAGTTTGGGCTGTTTGGAGGTAAACCACCTAAGACAACAAAGGCCCAAATGGCCTTTGTTGAATTAACCTATGAATACTCCCTAGAGGACAGCACCAGTCCTCTAACTGTAAGATGGGTAGCATGATGACTGGGTTTCCGAAGTATGGCAAGAAAGAGAAATGAAGTACCGTGGACAAAGAACAAAAAAGGATTGCAGAAGGAAAATAGTCAATAGAAAGAGAGTGAGAGTAAAAACCGTACAGACAGGTTCAACATGCAGGCAATTCGCGAACCTCAATGCATACGCTACGTTACCTTTAAGTGACCCTGGCCTAGGCTGGGGCAGGTAGATGCAATCGATTTCGTCGCTGTTTATTTCAATTGCTATGTTTCTGTCATAACATCATAGATGTGATTTAAAACATGTCATTACTAGAAACACGTAATTGCAATTTGCATGCCATACTATCCATAAAGATTGTTCAGGCTACGTTTCTTTTTCTTTTTCACTTGTATTCAGCCATACGCAACTGACCTTTTATTACAATATAACATTTATGACAAGTTATTTAAATTAATGTTTCAATAAAAATAAAGAACTGTGTTCGTTGATGACCCTGTGCACCTGAAGACAGGGAAGGTGACAAATGATAATCCGCCCAATTCACCACGGAATATACGTTAAACTTTCATTAGGAAACTCGATAGGAGTGCAACTGAAAAGGTGTGAGAGCTAAGCTCAAAAATAACAGCTAATCTTATCAACAAGGCGCTTTGACGTTTATTACATCGTCAGTGTCTAAACGACGCATCGCCGTCACTCCTAACACACCGCTAGTGTGGTGGACTTGGCTGCCGTCCTATCACAGTAACCGTGATCAGTTAATCTGGTTACTTCAGCGAGTAATAGGAGTGCAGCTTAGTTGTGTCAAAATAAGTTGACTTTGATCTTGGTAATTTGTTGTAAATGGAAATTTCCATTCCACTGAATTACATGTTCTAACAAATGCATCCAGTTTTTATTAAGCAAGTCAGTTTCGTTTTGTTGCGTAAGTTGCACGAAACAAAATACATAGACGACAGTTTGACCTAATAATGAATAAGATGTTACATAGTTGATACTATCAGCTACTGCACATACCACTACCACAGTCACTGCCACTGCCAAAACAACTACAGGTATATGACAACTTCTACCACCACCACATCCAGTCTAGCAGCAACAACAACGAGAGTATCACCTCCTCCTCAACAACAACATATATCACCTACACCGCAACAACAATATTTATCACCTACACCGCCACAGCAATATTTATCACCTACACCCAACAACAACATATATCACCTTCACGTCAACAACAACATCTATCACCTCCACCCCAACAACAACATATCCCACCCACCCCCCAACAACAATATCAATCACCTCCACCACAACAACAACATTTATCACTTCCACCCAACAACAACATCTATCACATCCACCACAACAACAACATTTATCACCTCCACCCAACAACAACATATATCACCTCCACACAACAACAACATCTATCACCTCCACCACAACAACAACATTTATCACCTCCACCCAACAACAACATCGATCACCTCCACCCCAACAACAACATATATCACCTCCACCCAACAACAACATCTATCACCTCCACCCAACAACAACATCTATCACATCCACCACAACAACAACATCTATCACGTCCACCCCAAAAACAACACCTATCACCTCCACCCCAACAACAACATGTATCACCTCCACCCCAACAACAATATATATCACCTCCACCCCAACAACAACATTTATAATCTCCACACGTATATATTCACACCGCCGCCGCCGCCGCCGACGCCGACGCCGACGCCGTCCGCCGCCGCCGCCGACGCCGACGCCGACGCCGCCGCCGCCGCCGCCGCCGCCGCCGCCGCCGCCGCCGCCGCCGCCGCCGCCGCCGCCGCCGCCGCCGCCGCCGCCGCCGCCGCCGCCGCCGCCGCCGCCGCCGCCGCCGCCGCCGCCGCCGCCGCCGCCGCCGCCGCCGCCGCCGCCGCCGCCGCGCCGCCGCCCGCCGCCGCCGCCGCCCCGCCGCCGCCGCCGCCGCCGCCGCCGCCGCCGCCGCCGCCGCCGCCGCCGCCGCCGCCGCCGCCAGTACTACCACCAACACTACCACTATCATGACAATATCTATCACCTCCACCACAACAACAACATCTATCACGTCCACCCCAAAAGCAACAGTGTTCAATTTGTCATTAGAGGAGGGAATAGTTCCGTTAGAATGGAAAGAAGCAAACATTATACCATTATTTAAAAAAGGTTCGAGAAACAAGTCAGAGAACTATAGACCAGTGAGTTTAACATCGGTGATTTGCAAACTATTAGAAAGACTAATTAAAGATCACCTGGTTGATTTTCTTGTTAAAAATAAATTGATAAACCCATCTCAACATGGGTTTTTAAAAGCGAGGTCATGCTTAACAAATATGTTATGTTTTTTGGAAGATGTCACAAAGTGGCTAGATGAGGGATCACCAGTAGATATAATCTACTTAGATTTTAAAAAAGCCTTTGACAAAGTGCCACACCAAAGACTACTACTTAAACTAAAGGCCCATGGCATAGGAAATGGAATGATCAACTGGATAGAAAAATGGCTTATTGATAGAAGACAAAGAGTAGTTGTTGATGGGGAGGTTTCAAACTGGAAAGCGGTTTTGAGTGGAGTACCGCAGGGATCAGTACTGGGACCTATTTTATTCTTAATATATATCAATGATTTGGATGATGACATAACAAGCAAGGTGTTGAAGTTTGCGGACGACACAAAAGTGTTTAGGAAAATTAAAAGTGATGCAGATAGACAGCATTTACAAGATGATCTTAATAAGTTGATAGAATGGTCTGAGAAGTGGCAAATGCTGTTTAATTTTGGAAAGTGTAAGTGCCTTCACACAGGACATGGGAATGAAGATGCACAATATACAATGGGTGATACTGTACTAAATACTACCTTAAAGGAAAAGGACTTAGGGTTAACTATTAGTGCTGACATGAAGGTATCAGAGCAGTGTGGAATTGCAGCAGCGAAGGGAAACCAAATTCTTGGATTAATTAGGCGAAATATAGTGTACAAAGAAAAAGAACTAATAATACCGCTGTATAAAACAATAGTTAGGCCTCACTTAGAATATTGTATACAAGCATGGAGGCCATATCGCAAGAAGGATATTGATATGCTAGAAAGAGTACAAAGGAGAGCAACCAAAATGATACCAAAACTCAGGAATATTAGTTATGAAATGCGTCTAAAAGAATGTGGTTTAACAACACTAGAAACCAGAAGATTGAGAGGAGATCAGATTGAGGTGTTTAAAATATTGAATGGATATGAAAATATTGACAGAAATATTTTTTTCACAGTCAATGAAGAGAGAAGGACTAGAGGACATGGAGATACATTAGCAAAGAAGCAGTGTAGACTAGATATTAGAAAATTTTCATTTTCACAAAGAACAGTAAACGAATGGAACAGATTATCAGCTGATTGTGTAGGTGCTAGTAGTGTTAATATATTTAAAAATAAAATCGACATATATCTAAGACGGGCGGGGTATACTTAGATAGATAGGTTGGACTCTCGATAAGCCAAATGGCTTCCTAGTCCACCTGCCATCTAGAGTTGAATCTCTAGGTGGCAATCTTGTTAAATCTTGTTAAATCTTGTTAAATATCTACTACCACAACCGTTAAGCATAAGGTTAACACTTGGTGCATGCCGACAACGGCAGTATTATACACCGGCCGCAAAAACACATGTGGAGTTAGCTGCGAACACATTCCGTACGGCCGCGGCGCGCAACCACCTGTTGTGTCTCACTCCAGCGACGGAATGCGCACACACGTGAGGTTGAGGTAACACACCACTGCGGTGTTACGTCTACACGTATACATATACATATACATATACATATACATATACATATACATATACATATACATATACATATACATATACATATACATATACATATACATATACATATACATATACATATACATATACACACACATATACATATACACACATATACATATACACACACATACACATACACACACACATACACATCACACACTACACATACACACACACATACACATACACGTACACGTACACGTACACGTACACGTACACGTACACGTACACGTACACGTACACGTACACGTACGTACACGTACACGTACACGTACACGTACACGTACACGTACACGTACACGTACACGTACACGTACACACGTACACGTACACGTACACGTACACGTACACGTACACGTACACGTACACGTACACGTACACGTACACGTACACGTACACGTACACGTACACGTACACGTACACGTACACGTACACGTACACGTACACGTACACGTACACGTACACGTACACGTACACGTACACGTACACGTACCTACACGTACACGTACACGTCACGTACACGTACACGTACACGTACACGTACACGTACACGTACACTACACTACACACACACTAATATATATATATATATATATATATATATATATATATATATATATATATACTGTGTACGTCAGCTTTCTTCTTAAATTATGTATGCATATTTGTAGGTATACACACACACACACACATATATATATATATATATATATATATATATATATATATATTGTGTGTGTGTGTGTGTGTGTATACCTACAAATATGCATACATAATTTAAGAAGAAAGCTGACGTACACAGTATCCAATATGACCCGGACGGAAATTCATTAGTGCGACGCTCGTATAGCACTGGTACCGTCAAGACACAAACCTTTACTGAGTTCGGAATCTTGTGGACACAGGCGCTGTAGACGTTTATTGCTGTTGTTGTTGCTGCTGTTATGCTTTACTTAATTAATAAATCAATACGTATAATTAAAAACATAATATTCAGTTCAGCCCGATAACCATGTGTTTCTTTTATCACGTCGTCGACGTCGCTCTCTCATAAACGTCTCACTGATACCTTTAGTGAGTTGAAATCTAAATGTTGGCCCAACAGTTGTCTATGACGAGCCACTAACTGCAATATTATTGACAATTAAAATATACGATTTTTTTTAAACTGGTATTATTTCAACTACGGGCATTCGGACACTATTTCAACTACCCGCACGCGGACACTATTTCAACTACCCACACGCGAACACTATTTCAACTACCCACACGCGGACACTATTTCAACTACCCACACACGGACACTATTTCAACTACCCACACGCGGACACTACTTCAACTTCCCACACACGGACACTATTTCAACTACCAACACGCGGACACTATTTCAACTACCCGCACGCGGACACTATTTCAACTACCCACACGCGGACACTATTTCAACTACCCACACGCGAACACTATTTCAACTACCCGCACGCGGACACTATTTCAACTACCCACATGCGGACACTATTTCAACTACCAACACGCGGACACCATTTCAAATACCCATACGCGGACACTACTTCAACTTCCCACACACGGACACTATTTCAACTACCAACACGCGGACACTATTTCAACTACCCACACGCTGACACTATTTTAACTACCAACACGCTGACACTATTTCAACTACCCACACACGGACACTATTTCAACTACCCACTCGTCACACACCGAGACACCAAAGAGTCGGACTCGTTGATAAGCTGAGGCGGGAGCCGAGGCAGGAGCTTTAACAGCCGTGAGATCGTCCGGGGAGACCTTGGTGGGGCGGGACGAGACGTTCGCGTGCTCGCTGTCTCGTGTTTCATGCGTCGCCGGCAGCCACGGCCACCGTCTGTGTGTTGATGCAGGCTCGCCGACTCACGCGGGCCGCGAATACTCACTCGCTTGAGAGACGGGCACCGCGCGACTACCTCCACGACCGGCGCACGTAACTCGTTCAAAGACTGAATTAATTAATGATTAATTTTAACTTCTAACTGTACACAATGTGCCGTGAATACTTGTATGTGCGTGGCATTCGTTTCAGTCGCTCATATGATACATATTAGTGGGCTCTTTGGGGATTTTTGAGCCCAACTTCTCCTCCGCATAGAGTTGTTAGAAGCAGTCTGTTGTGTTCACCCGCTTTTAAATAATAATATTGTTACGTACATAACAGTATAGTGTTTATTTAACACACCCTGGTGTAGCTAAGAATTAATGTAATTTGTTTAATTGGACTGCTGCGTGACAAATAGCTATTATTACCATTTGTGTGTAGTTTACTGCATTTGTCCAGAACAACCCTATGTCGTACTGTGGCTAAGACGTAGATAGTCGTTGTGCCATTAATCTAAGCAGTCGCTACCAGTATAGCCGGGCGGTGTATTTAAAGCGTCCACACCTGTACGCGTGTTCCGCGCCGGTTTCACCGACTGCCGCAGTCGGACCCCAAAACCTCTCGGGCCACGGCACCGGGCGGCGGGCTCTGGTTACTCTATAAACTGCTCACTCGTCGACTCGACGGCGGCTCCTGGTGAGTTATATTCGCGCGACACAGCCAACGTCCAAATCCGAACCCGCCCATACTGGCAGTCTACGCGCCGCTCTCTCGCCTCCTGGAGCGAGTCTGGTCGGTCTGTGGGGTTCGGGCAGCTCTCTACCGGCGGGCGCCGAGGAGGGACGATGCAGGGGTGGAGGCAGCTCGACGTCGCCGTCCGCTATACGCTCGCCGATGCCGTCTTCAGCGGCCTGCTGGTCACGCCGCTTGCTGTCCTTTTCACAGTCGGCACGGAGGCGATCATCCGGCGCGTGTCCATCGACCACGCCCCGCTGACAACATCCGTTCTACTGCTGCTAGCCGCCATCGCTGTGCAGTTCGCAGCCGGATATCACCAGCGAGACATCGCCGCGTGGATCTCGCGCCAACCGGAAGTGTGCGCAGAAGCGGCTGCGCGCGTCTACATCTACGTGTACGCGATCGCCAATGTGTGCCACTATACGGCGCTAGACGAACTGTTCGACGTCTACGCCGAGTCAGACGAAGACGGCGGGCTCCAGACGGCGCTCAAGTTGCTAGTCTCGTCGATTGTCGTTCTCGCGGGACTTCGCTGTTGCAGGAACGTGATCGGGCCGCCGCTGTATGTCGCCATTGATACAGAGGGTACAGAGAGCGTCGTTGAAACGAGCACTTTATTTGGAGTGGAGGTTCGTTTGAAACATGAATTAGGTCATTAGGTCACATTCGTGAATTAGGTCAACATGTATTTTATTTATAGGGTGTTCTTTTGATTAGTGGAGTATTCGTTTGCTTATTTTAATCGTTAAAACCGTTATTAGACTATATATTTTAGTTGCTGGTTCTACACATGTACGGTGCAATACGTTTTGTCATAATGACATACAATAATATTACACATTATGAATAACCAATGAGACATTCCGTTTACAAAATGTACAGTTTATCCGTTCCTCTGTCGTAGTTATAAGTATAAGTAGTTATAAGAATAAGTAGTTATAAGTATACATATAACTAGTTATAAGCATACGTAGTTATGAGCATAAGTAGTCATAAGTATAAGTAAGTATATTGTCATTATCAATAATGGTTACACACATACCACTTACAACTTTCTTGCATACACATACATACAAACACATACACACACACAAACAGAACCATACATATTATACACATACACACACATACAAACACACACACACACACACACACACACACACACACACACACACACACACACACACACACACACACACACACACACACACACACACACACACACACACACACACACACACATATATATATATATATATATATATATATATATTATTATATATAAATATATATATATATATATATATATATATATATATATATATATATATATATATATATATATATAATGATTCTTCCTTTATGATTTTGTATTTGCAGTATATAGTTAATAGAAACATTCTTATAACAGGATCCATTCCGTGACCACAACTACAACGTTTGGTTACCCGGTATTTTACGTCATACACCAATAATTGTACTGGTAAAAAAGTCATGTTTTAGAGTACTACACCAATGTTGGCATTGGTGTTATGTGGAACCCGTAATCTATGAGAAGTTACATGGATCAAGAGCTGAGGATCGTTACAACTCTGCCCCCAAATGCGTTAATGATTAACCACTCGTTTTTGTCCTAAACTGTGGTTACTGCTTCAAAACCTTCTGTAGTATTTTATATGAAAATAATATGAAAGCAAATGGTATATTTTAAATGATAATTGAACACATATTGTAGGAATAGCGTAGCAATCTGAATAGAATGACATATCATCCCTTTTAATTGTTTCCAAGACCGTTATATCGATACTGCTATAATGCACTAGTTATCTGGAAAGGATGATGTTTACACCACGTTATTATAACAGACAAATACAAATTGCTGCCAGGATTTATATCGTTTAGGTTGGTAAGCATGCTGCCACACCGGATGGCCTGTAACGTTAATCTGACCTAAATTTGGCCTTCAAACCCTGACATTCCACCCACAGAACACATGTGCATAGGTTTACCCTTCAAGCCAGTGTTTCACGATATTATTCATATTACCATCATCATTACTGTTACTAGTATCATACAATGAAAACAAATTGCCAGCGGACTTTTGATGTAGAATTAGGCCTATCATTTAAGGTACAGGTAAATATATTTATATAGCGCACTATCCAACCCTCAGGATGACTTAAATCGCGTAACACTTTGATCCCTGGCAGACCTGTTCAATCGAACACCACCTCGACTTCTCTGGCAAGCATCTGGTGGAGGAATAGCGTAGCAATTTAAATGAGTTAATATGTCACCGAAACCGATGGTTTTACCAGTGTGATTATGCAAATGAGATGGTAACCTTTTTATTTCTCTCCGCAGGCACAGAAGACTACCCAAGGCGCCTTGGACATTTTAGCGACCGTCATCGCAGTCGAAACGTCTGTCGTTCTCCACTGGATCGCGCTATGGAGGATCTATGACGTCATAATATTTCCACAACACGACTGGCTGTCCGCACTCATATCGTGGGCAGTCGGTTACGCTGTAGTCACAACTGCCGTGTACCGACAATCGGACGCCATCGAAATGTCGAAACGCCTCGAGGACGACCCACTTCCGGTGAAGCGCCTCGTTTTCGAAGACGCCTACATCATGGCGGCGAACGCCGGTTGCGTCCTCGTGTGGCGCGGATGGTGGCTGTTTTTCGAAGGGATCATCTATTATTTCCCCGCCTACTGTCGCGACGGTATATCAGACTGCTCCCTTAGCTACGCCCATTTCTTCCCGTTCGTCCTCCTCTCCCTCTGCTACACCTCCGCCACGCTCCTCTCGAAGGGAGTCGATCGGGTCGGCGAGGTGACACACGGGGAAGGCGTCCGCTTCCCGATACAGTTCTTCTCCGTCTACTTCAGTGAAGACATCGCCAGAGCGAAAGACGACAGCGACGCCGGGAGACAGAACAGGGAAACGGCACGCTCGACGACACGGGCGGGGAGACAGAGGAAGTTCTCCCCGGCCCGGGAGGACACCAAGTACCCTCATTCCCGTCGCTACTCCCCCAGACGCAGCAGCCCCGGCTCGAGACTCGTCGACCGCAATTCTTTCACGCGCAGACAAACCAGATTCGAAGATTGATTAATTAAATTAAATATTATAGTTAATTATGTGCATGTTTCGTTATGAATATGAATACGTCTATGCATTGAGTGTTCCTAAAATGTATTCCCACTGTTGCCCTGTTTTGAATGTAAATAAGTAATAAAATAAAAACAGCATTACTTTTCGTGGTTACCCAGCTCACGAGAGAGGGACATATAGGACACCTGCATCGATGTAAACACTGTGGCTTTGGCGACAATTATTGCAAACAGCATGATTCATTGTCTGCCGTAGTTATTTTTGTATTACTTTTAAATTGAACAATATATATATATATAAATCATATATAATATATATATATATATATATATATATATATATATATATATATATATTCAGGCCTCGCCCAACCATGGGACACTATGGCTGAACAATGATGATATATATTTATTGTGTGGTACTGGTAAACGACGCTATCAAGACTTTTTCCTCTTCGAGACCACACTCGCAAATAGCACCTGATTAAACCGAATAAATATAGAAAGAGGCGACTGGTTATGGCCCTTCAAAATCCAAAGTTAGTGTTTTAATCATTATATATATATATATATATATATATATATATCATATAATATAATATATATATATATATATTATATATATATATATATATATATATATATATATATATATATATATATATATATCTAATATACTAACACACTAACAGTTTTACAGTCTGTTTTGGAAATTGCAATTAGAGTGTATTATCCGTTATCCCAGCGTTGTAAGTGAGGTTTAATTTTGCATATGGCTGTTTCTGCGTCATCACCGTTGTCACGTGACATCAACCACGTGTTCAAGTCATAGAACAATGGGAACAATAAAATAAGTTGTCATACATCCCATCGCTGGGGTTATGTAGATAGAGTGAATGACGGGGGTGAAGCTTCCTTCATCCCAGATCCATTAGGAAGCAACGCCTTATTATATATGTCATAATCACTGCAAGGAAGTCTTTTGCGCACGCCCAACATTTGTTTTGTGCGAGCTGCCTTAACTTCCCCATGAATGATTAGTATCTAATAACCACATCCTCTGGGTGAAATCCTGTCGAATCACTTGACGTGGACACAAACTAATAGTGTTTGTGTGATACAAAGGCATTGGTAGAGGGAAACGAGGCATCTCCTCGCGTTGATTCCTGTCGGCACGCCACCTTAATTGTCAGGTAATATAGCGTAGCTGCAGTGGTAACATTGGTCTATACAGTTTTCGTACTACTGCTTTCAGACTTTCAACCACCATATATACCAGTTATCGAAGCAGCATTGTACACCCTCTTGGTGTAAGTAGTTCACAAGCTAGAACGCCTCATAATTTATGTGTGCAGACAAGTGACACGTTCCACTGTCCCCTATATCCGCTGTACAATGTCTTACCTTTTACGTAATTCTTTTACAATTTCGCCTTCTATTTCATGACATCGTGCTGTCTTATTCAATAATGGTAAATCGTATTGTTGTGATTATGATTGTTGCCCTTATGCCAGTTGAATATAATTAATTTGCGTGTATTGTTTTTATGATTCCATTCAGAAAATCAAGCATTCGTTTGTAATGTCAATAAACCACCACAACGACACATATCTACACGTGACCAGGTGTTCTGTGTCTTGATGTATGGCATGTATTTCTTTATAATATGTTTTAACAATTTTGCCAGTAGCATTTCACATAACGTAGGCTGATGCACGTTTCTTACACGTCTAACAAAACAGGCCGGCTAGTGAGAATATTTGACAATAGTCATATTTAAGCATCACACCTTTGCATAGTGAATTTCACTTTGGTTTACAAAACTATTTACCTGGTTCATATCACCAGCCATAGCTATCCGGTGAAAAGTACTAATATTCTATAATTAAAACCATGATACAGTCATTGAAACAGCTGGATATTTCGCTATGTGAAATCATCCAAATCACAAATTATTAAGACTGCAGTCCTCCGTTTTAAATAAGACCCTATTGTGTATAACCCGATTTATTCCCCTTAAATATTAATCTACGCCTATGCAACAATGCAGCGTTGTCACTAGCTTGATATGGCGTAAACACAACACCAATAACGTAAAGAGTAAAACTCATAGATATGTAATAAAATGTATATGTTAATAGTCACAATACAATTAAGGCCTCTGTTAATAGCGAGCACGTAGCATTACTGTCAAGCAATTCGTGTAACACATTAAATGCGCGCATTGGAAAGCGGTGCTATTTAAAATACAACAATAGTGTCTTCGCCGACATTCCGAGCATATGTAATCGCTGTTGGAACATACAACACCAAGCAAAATAATGTGTTGCATAACTATTGTTCTAAACCAACGGTGCACCCACTGGTAAGTAAGTTCTGTAATGAAAACATTCGTTTCAAATATCTAGGATATACTAATCAGTATTACGCATCACAGTCAAACAGATAAACGTGAAATCACATCAATCAAAGCAAAGCAAGTATGCCGCCGCATCAGAACCTTATGAGTAATAATTCATATTCATCAAACTATCAATAAAACATATATTAAGTGTATTGCAGTTGTAATCCCATTTAGCAAAACATTAACCGTATGCGTATTATGAAATCGTCAAAGAATTACTCAAACGTATGAAACACTAATCTATATAAGTATATGTGTGCATGTGGTGGATGTGCATGTGTAGAAACATGCAAGCATGCGCACCCGCACCCGCACCCGCACCCGCACGCACGCACGCACGCACGCACGCACGCACGCACGCACGCACACACACACACACACACACATATATATATATATATATATATATATATATATATATATATATATACTTATACATTATAACATTCATGATTGGCCACTACGGATATGTCCTTCATCTCATCAAATTGATTTTTTGTCCCAATTACACAGCCACTCTTTAATGTCGTTCATACAGAGTAAACCACCGGCGCGACTCCTTCACAACCTCTCCATATGAAACCCCGCGTGTATTCAATGTCTGTAAAACTGCACTGTGGGAAACAGACGTTTACGCGGGCACCACCGCCACTCTGATGACGTCACTGGTTCACATAGGCCCCACCGCCACCTTGCTGACACTCGCCGTGGAAGCCCCGTAGCCATCAGCCTGTCTCTTGCGCTTGTACGTGCGGAAGATGGTGGCTCGCTGGCCGGGCGCCACCACGTGGACGTTCTGAAAACGAACATAATTAATGCACATCTAGTCTCGTTTAACCAACTCTCGCGTGGCTGCGTAACTTCGCCCAAAAGGTAGTCTGATCACTTAGCCGGGTTATAAATGTCATCTAACAGGTGCTACCACCTTGTGGTGCTTGAGTAATCGAAGTTACTCTGCCATAATTCCTGCTTTGTAAACAACTGCAAATTTGTAATTTTGTATAAAAAATGAATATACGTTTAATGTTAAATATTTTTAATGATATTATCCTATAAAAGTGTAGCTTTATTTTAGTTTTATTTCATTGTTGGCTTGATAGTGAAGCCGCCCTGGTCGTAACGTCGGCAGAGCATAATCTACCAGGCGGAGTTGAGGTACTAAATAGTTCTGCCACCTCAGGGAGTCTGGGTAATCAAGCTCAGTGAGATTACTTGAGTCTATTTGAGCTGGCTGGTATTCTAAAAATATCCAATGTTAAAAATCGTTGTTACAGTAATAGTCTGGTCGGAAATCCAAAACGTATGCCAGTTTGTGTGTACATTGACGAAACCATATTTATAAAAACCAAAATGAGCATAACACCAGCCCAGTTAGACGTCTACGTATGTCAGTCAGTCATGCTTCAGTTTTGTATAACATGTATACCTTTATGTCTTAGTTACTTGTTCGTATGGTCTACTGCTAAGTAAGTTGAAGAAATGGAGTGGGCAAAGAAAACGCTAAAGGCTTCGAACCGTCAAAAACAGGATTCGAAATCCGGTCCTCTTGATTAGTGGTCCGACGAACAACTATTGTATTGCGTAAATTTAAGGAAATTAACTTTAACTTACGTCCGCACTGTACCAGGCCAGGCGTTCTTTTTCCTTCTTTTCGCTCCGATAATCCTACACACAGAAAGAAAAGTACGTTCCAAATTAGGAGTCGAACAATACCAGTATATTAGTATATCAAGACAGTCGAAGTAACAATGCAGTACTGTTGATGGAGAGTGCAATGTTCCATGTTCAGCTTACCTATCTTTAGCAATAGAATAACCAATGCACGAATATGTCCTATGGACTAACTATCTATATGTATCCTCTTCCACAGTAAGTTGTGCACTGTTATATATATATATATATATATATATATATATATATATATATATAAATATAATATATATATATATATATATATATATATATATATATATATATATATATATGATATGTGTATAATAACAATTACAATACCTGTACACATATTGCAATATATAGTAAACCATATTCAACGGCCATTCGTACTTCTAAACGCATAACAAAGAAGAAACACTCAAAACGCCCATCACACGAAGAGTTATATCTACATAGCATATCTACATTCACTTACCAAGACGGCGACGATGACACACAGTGGAACGTAGAGGACAAGGCTCAGAATGAGCGTTGCCAGAACGAGGTTGTTTCGTAGAAACAGCACTGAAACAACAGCGATGTACATTTTTATCCATGAAGCAGAACGGCTAGATTTCTCTGACGAATTAGTGTCGTTGATGAAAACGTTTGTTCAGAAACGTTATAATTATGAAACAGTTTATAAACAACGCATGCTTAGGAAGAAATTAGGTTTGTTCGAACAGTGCAATAGTTTTCATGAAAACTACTGCTTGATAGAAAATCTGACGGAGGCCTGTTCGAAACGACGGAATATTGAGGCCGTTGGTTTAATTAAACGCAAGTTAGTGTTAATACGAAACTAAGAACCACTGTAAGATTGGCGGCTGTCAGGAAACAATTCAAAACTTTCGCATGCATTACGTGTCTTGATGACACTGGTTTCTAAGTTATAGTATTGTTTGGTTTAAAACTGTTCTGATTGAAACTTTATTTTTACACCCTATTTTTATTTATCTTAGCTTATTTATTTATGTTATCTTAGCTTATGCATTTCATTAATTTATATTTTACATTTAGTCAACGCGTCATGTTAATGTGAAGCGCTTTGATTGGCATTTAATTACTTTAAAAACGCCCTATTAAGAAACGGAATTGGAAATATTATTATTATAAGTGATCTGATAACTCACAGAAAGAATCGACGCTAAGGTTGTTAACGATCGACCAGATCCTGTCTCCCAGTTTAAGAATCTTCTTTGCACACAAGCCCTGCAAAACAGAGACAAACATGTTTTATTCGTTTGAATTAGAAAAAGTGAAGAATACAGGTAAAGAGGAGCGTTGCAAGAATGACGCTGGTGAGGAACGAGGTGGTTTATTTAAAGCACCTTTTCGCTCTACACCTATATGTGCATAGGCAAAATAAACGTTACCAAACCCACGATATTCGTTGGCCAACATATAAAGGCATGCACAGTCATGCATGTTCGTCTGCTCACACGCACGAGTCTAAATTTTGCGGCATATTAACTGGCTACATACGGGTCTTTCAATGGTGGCTTTGCACAGAAATGCCGCTGACATCTAGCGATCAACGTGAATACTAGTCACCAAACCCGATATGTCGGGTTTTGGTCCCCAAGAGGTTAATAATGGTACATTTCTACAGCGCAACTTCAAATATAAATGATCATAAAGCAAACAGAGATACTGATATGTCATCGTTATGACATTAAATCAGAGAACATCCAAGCTGTTTTAGTTTCATAGTCAAAAGAAATGAAATAATGACAAATATTTAACTCTACTGTATAACAAAGACATATGACCTTTGCGGAATCACCTGTTTACAGAAGCCTTGGACACATGGCTTGCCATCGGGCAGATCCATGTCGTCTGGAAACGGCTCACAGACTCCTTCAGTTCCATTGCGGCAACACCACTTGCATGCCGTGTCCACTGAAACGCACGTGTGGTCAGTTCAAAACACACTCTACAGTGTTATAAAGTACATTGTGGTGAACCGATATTCAAGACACAGACAAGCTTCAATCCAGGTTAGACCATTACATGTATTAAGTGTCCATCATTGTATAATCGCGTTAAATCACTGGCATCGAAATGAAATTAACATTGAGCCGGAGCTTCAGCATCCGTCCGCTGGCGGATCGTGACATCGGATGATTGGAGATTGCTGCGGAATAGATAGTGTACACAAGTTCACGTTAGTGTACACAAGTTCACGTTAGTGTACACAAGTTCACGTTAGCGTACACAAGTTCACGTTAGTGTACACAAGTTCACGTTAGTGTACACAAGTTCACGTTAGCGTACACAAGTTCACGCTAGTGTACACCAGGTCACGTTAGTGTACACAAGTTCACGTTAGTGTACACAAGTTCACGTTAGTGTACACAAGTTCACGTTAGTGTACACAAGTTCACGTTAGTGTACACAGGTTCACGTTAACGTACACAAGTTCACGCTAGCGTACACAAGTTCACGTTAGTGTACACAAGTTCACGTTAGTGTACACAAGTTCACGTCAGTGTACACAAGATCACGAGAAACATTTCAATTGAAAAACCTCGAGAAAACAAACATTATCGAACAATACCCGTAACTTGAGGCTCCAAAAAACAAGAATAGACTCTTCGAAAAATTTACAATTACAACTCAAAATACACCCTTTCTCCTAAATATTCAAAGCTGGTCTTTATTTCCAGCCCGCCACCAAAATATCTACACACAACCTCCAAGCCATTCGGGTTCCGGAACCTATGTGTGCCGTTTTAATTATAATTATTATAATATGCTGACACATGTACTGCCAAAGTGGTATTAGTCAGGTTTGTTATCGTTGATATAGTTATCAATCATTCGGCAATTTATTTCCAACATCAGAAAAGAGTACATATTAGATTATTACATAATACAACACAATTTATAACATTATAAGCAAACTAAGAGTTTGTGAAAAGGATGTTAACAGAGAGATGCTACAAAATATTGCAGTACATACAAATAAAAAATCCATTACTAATCCATATATTACCTACCAAATATACATTATGATAGCAGTTGTTTTAACTACGACTACAAAGTGAAAACGTGAGCTGCGTGGTTTATATATTGCTTATTGTTCTGCATCTTTCAACTTCTATTGTAACATAGTTTTTTCTTCACGACATTAATATACACTGATCGTTTGTTTAGTTATCATTATGTTAGTCACTTACCTGTGTCGCATATGCATGATTTGAGCCCGTTTGCCTCGCAGAAGGCTAGGCATTTACCACCTTGACAAGTTCCACTGAAACAAGATAAATATTGTAATACTTTTTATAAGCGCCTGTTTACGGGAGTTGTATTTTGGACAACGATTGATATGAAATATGTCACACACACACACGCACGCACGCACGCACGCACGCACGCACGCACGCACGCACGCACGCACGCACGCACGCACCACACACACACACACACACCACACACACGTGGTATTGACATCGTGGTGTTTAGTGGCGGGAACAACAGCTATGCATCTATACGAATTATGCATTATGATGATGCCGAATACGCTACTAGCACAGATAAATTAGTTAAAAATAACCGACTACATTTTCGATTTAATTCGGTTATTTGCGATTTTATAACAAGTCTTATATTAGGAATACGTGTTTTCATTACCAATGTTAGTATTAATAGCAACGTGTCATTCAAGACATAACATTCTACGTTATACCTTGGTCTTTCTATGGGCTTCTAATAAAATGTTATGTATCTGAAAGTAAAGAACAACGGCAGGTAGTCTGTTATCACCTTTCTATGCACTCTGTCCCATCCGGCTTGTTACTGGACGAAGTCGGACAGATGGCGCTGCTACCAGTTCAGAGGGTCAAAGAATACACAGTGGGAATACACGCGGATATGTATAATACTGCTGGATTATGACTGATGTAAAATGTGTGTTGATTACCATGACCATGATATCATACCAATGATACCATTGCATTATATTCACGTATGCTTTATGTAAAAACTAACTTATTGATTTTTATTTTTTTAGTTATTTATTTATTTATCGTATTTATTTATTATGTTTTTATATATAATTTTTATTTATTATTGTTTTTTTTTGTTTTGTCACCTGGCGCATTACACACACAATTTTAGTATGCACAACAGGCCCTCAAAGTTCAGCATAATCTCCGAGCAGACTTGTTCTGCTCTGCCTAACATGAAGAACAACTGTACTATTATCTCCCCAAACACCCAAGCCCATTTGCCTAAGTTCAGTTCATTTGTCAACTGGCATTTTGTCTACCAATAAGCGATGCATATGCATAAACACAAAACCTTTCATTTAGAATGAGTTACTCTTCAGTGAAGACTTGTATGGTGAGACATTCCCTAGACGGTGTCGCTGTTAGGTTTCCCACGACTAGTAGGTGTAAGCAGTTTAATAAAGACGTTGAAGTACTGGTTCATGTAAACATGTACGAGTCGCTGAGAAAGGATATGTGCAGTAGGCGTTGCCCTCGCACGATGTCGTCAGGTTCCCCGTGTCTCTACAGATTGTCGTCTTGCTGGCAAACTGACAGCCGGAACAGCACTTGGAGTTGGCGTCACTGAAGAGAACAAGTATTATTTTTATTTGATGTCGTACAGATCGACGATGCATGGACATGACATGACACCCAAAGGAAGAAGAACCATACACGTAGTTTGTAATAATAATAATAATAATAATAATAATAATAATAATAATAATAATAATAATAATAATAATAATAATAATAATAATAATAATAATAATAATAATAGTACTGGTTTGATGGCGCTTTCAGTATTCGTTGTGCAGCAAAGGGTGAAGCGATGAGTTCTAACGGGATGTGTGACAACGAAAGTATCGCTTGTTATACAGCATACCGTTTAATAAACAAACAAACAAAAAATACTTAATTGTTTTAAAACCGGGTGACAATGTCATACACGCTTGCACACGCGCACAAACACACACACACACGCGCACAAACACACACACACACAACAACCACACACACACACACACACACACACACACACACACACACACACACACACCACACACCACACACCACACACACCACACACCACACACCACACACCACACACCACACACACACACACACACACACACACCACACACACACACACACACACACACACACACACACACACACACACCACACACCACACACACACACACACACACACACACACACACACACACACACACACACACACACACACACACACACACACACACACACACACACACACACACACACACACACACACACACACACACACACACACACACACACACACACACACACACACACAACACACACACACACACACACACACACACACACACACACACACACACAACACACACACACACACACACACACACACACACACACACACACACACACACACACACACACACATGTGGAACATACTACACGTTTATCTAGAATTGACGAACTGGAGCAACAACACCGGGGGTCACTGCCCCTATAGGCACACAACTGTGACTCGCCTGCAGACCGCATTGTCCTTGAACCGACACTTGCTATTGCAGCACGGATCCTTGCCCTTGAGGCCGTCCACTCCACCGTCACACTCTTCGTCCCCCTCCACGGCGTAGTTGCCGCAGTACGAGTTGCTCCTCTCTGCCGACGGGGAGGAAGGCAAGCGGCGAGAGAAGGAGATCAGGTACCAAGCAGGTTAACACAACAGTGGCACATTTCTGTATATGTATGGTAGGATAACCAAATATCAACGATTTTAATTTT
This sequence comes from Ridgeia piscesae, assembly GCA_025642075.2. Classification (NCBI taxonomy): domain Eukaryota; kingdom Metazoa; phylum Annelida; class Polychaeta; order Sabellida; family Siboglinidae; genus Ridgeia; species Ridgeia piscesae. The sequence goes on from JAODUO010001010.1 coordinate 219,205, forward strand.
GCTGAGCTGCTTTGGTGGCACGGCTGGCTGGCAATTCCTGTTTGACCAAGTGCATTTAATAGGGAGCACATGTTCAAGGAAAGGAGGGCGACAACGGATGGCAAAGTGGTACACCTACTGCTGCCGAGACCTTATAACACAATAGTTCCACTACTCATGTATCGTTGTATCTTATTACTCTCACAAAATGGCGATGCCCTCAGTGATGACTTACCCGTGAAGCATGTACGCATCTTGTTCTTCAGAACGGCGAGAATGTTCACTTTGCTGCACGTCGAGAATTTCTACAAGCAACAACACCAATCGGTTTCCGTCTTACTATCACAGTCTTAAAAGATTACTAGTTTAGAAGCAGTACTAATTTGTATTACATTATTAAAATAGTTACTCGATATTGCTCCTGCTGGTTTATAAGTATTAGTTTTTATTACTTTATTAAAATACTTATTTGTTACTGCTACTGCTAGTTTATATGTACTACTTTTGAATACGTTACTAAAATAGTTATTTGATACAGCTACGTTTGCTATTACTGTTAATATTGCTACTGCTATTATTGATGCAACGGGTCCTACTTGTGCTACAATTAGAGTGGAACCTTGCTATTAAGATCATTCTCTAGAGCGGGAAAATTGACCTGACTAACGAGGTGTCCGAATTTGCTGGACTAAATTCAACACTCTATTGCTACAGAAATACCGGAAAACGATGTTCTACTGTACTAGATTGCTACATTTCATGCAGTAAAAATAGAGAAAAGGCACGGACCCATTGCACTATACACCACCAAACCACGTTCAGTGCCACCACGGAACTACTCACGTTGTTGTTCGGCTCGTAGCCAGACACCGAGAAGGGGTACATAAGGTACTTGCCCCCGCCCTTAGAGTTCGGCGAGCAGGAGGACGTGTCGTGGAGGCTGCCCCAGTTGTGACCTGGTCAAACGGAAGTGACAGTCGTGCAAAATAAACTTACGCTATGACACAAGTAGACTATTTAAAGTGCTTAGTCTGTCTGTTAGTATGTTATTAATTATCAAATAAAAAATTTGAGGTTTACCGCCCGCCAAATTGTAACCAATAAGTCAGTAACACACGCTACGTTCTTAGATTGGATGATATGAAGTTCAAATGGTAAACAAAACATTGTGTTGCACAAAAACGTTATCAACAAAACTGCTGTTACAAATTTTATAAGTTGGCTAATTCCGGGCAGAGGAACAAATCTTTTAACACATCAGTCGAGACGATTTTTATGGCCATAACGGTTGATCCCGTATAAAAATTTGTTACACAACTCGCTTATGCGTTTGCAAATAAATGGCAAATGTGTTGTTGTCGTGTACGGGTGAACTTACCAAGTTCTGTAACAGGAACACCGGCCATCAGCGGCATGTATGAAGAATAAACATCATGTTAGTGTACAACGTACAGCGATCAAACATACACGAGAAGCCATGGACGCTATTGAAATATTATCGAATCATAACCAGAGGTAAACACATAGTAATCATAGTCAGTTGTTTAGTTTCATGCTTGGAATGTAATGAAGTGTAATTCACAATGGTAACCAAGGCATCAATGTGGTTGTTTGTTTCTGACACAGTATTCACTGCATAGCCGTCATGCATGGTGGCAACGAAGGGATCTGCCTATAGGGTAGACGTGTGAAAGGCAAGTTGCATACATGCATCCACATAATCGTTGAGTGCATAATTTATATACAGATATGTGTATAAAAAGAGAACACTTTTTTAAAAGGTAATTACAATATAATTAGCCACTGATAACAAATACATCGACTACATACGCAATATCCAACGGCTACTCTATTATACTTGAGCAAACAACAGTCATGTGATATTGGCTGTGATTAAAATAAAACATTAAATAAACAGAAAAGGCATCAACCTCTGGTTAAACAGCTCAGCTGGCCAAGTTCTGACATTGAAAATACAAGATGACCTTAGCGACCAGTGCTATTGCGCATGCTATATAAAGATAAGTATATATATATATATATATATATATATATATATATATATATATATATATATATATTATATATATATAATATAATATATATATAATATATATATATATATATATTATAAGAATTACATTTATAATGATAATGTAATATCATTGTATTATATATATATATATATATATATATATATAAATATAATATATATATATATATATATATATATATATATATATATAATTATATATATATATTAAAATTATCTTAGATTCACGCATGCGCAATAGCACTGGTCGCTAAGGTATCTTGTATTATATATATATATATATATATATATATATATATATATATATATATATATATATATATATATATATATATATATATATATATATATATAAATATATATATATATATATATATATCATATTGCAATATCAAATTCAAACCACTTTACACTTTGTTCTGGTTGTTCAATCCACCATCTCGGTTGCTTCTAAGGCAAGCAGTACTGACCGTGTGCCGTGACCAGGTCCGCCTCTTGGGTCAGTATCCTCCTATTGCCCCTGCTCAGAGTGGTAGTCCAGGCAGTGTTGTAGTAATACGGCTTATTACCTGCAATATCGCCCACCGACCATGTGTTTATAACAGTTGGAAATATGTTTGACTGGCTATATAGTAATATTACTTATACCAGGTGACACATTTTATTAAGACAAAGCATCACAATAGTTTTATTATTATTTAATAGGCTACGCGATACATGTTATATGGGAGAAATAATCTATGAAAACACATAGGCATACGTTATAAAACAAAGTGCATCGCATTATGACGGACACACGTATAATATTGTGTCTTGACGTGAAGAAATGATACGAGTGTTTAATATTTGCCTTAACAACAATATAATTATGTAAATTCAATGAGTTAACTGACTTGTTTACATTAGAAAAGTGTTGTTTGGGAACGACTCTTGCTTGCTAAATATCGTATAATAACTATCACGCCATTCCGGGTAAAACCGAAACAGGTTTATGTCGGCACCTACCGGTGGAACAAATGCCGCCAGGGAAGCCAACTTTGGGCGACGCGATATTGCCCATTCCCAGTACGCCGTCAAAGGCCAAATACGTAAAGAGATGCGCCAGACAATACGACTCCCAGTTTGGGCCCTTGCTGAACACCTGCAGAAACAAACAGTCAAATGGATATTTGGATGAATTATGTAACCAGATTATGTCTATATGGAGTGACAGACAGCGAGACGGAGAACGGGTGAGAGAGAGCGCGGCAGAGAGAGAGAGAGAGAGAGAGAGAGAGAGAGAGAGAGAGAGAGAGAGAGAGAGAGAGAAAGAGAGACGGGGGGAGACAGGGACACAGGAGGCAGAGAGAGAGAGTGACATATATATATATATATATATATATATATATATATATATATATATATATATATATATATATATATATGAGGGCGAAGAGAGAGAGAGAGAGAGAGAGAAAGACTAGAGAAAGAGTGGAGGAAAGAGAAGATACGATAGGGAGAGAGACGAGAGACAAAGACAGAGTAATGGAGAAGAAAAGGGACAAAGAAAAGAGGATGAGTAAGACACGGAGAAGAGAGAGAGAGAGAGAGAGAGAAGAGAGGGGAGAGGGAGAGAGGAGAGAAGAGGGAGAGGGGAGAGGGAGAGGGAGAGGGAGAGGGGAGAGGAGAAGGGAGAGAGGGAGAGGGGAGAGAGGAGAGAGAGGAGAGAGAGAGAGGAGGGGGGAGGGGGAGGGAGGGAGGCAGGGAGGCAGGGGGAGGAGGGAGGGAGGGAGGGAGGGAGGGAGGGAGGGAGGGAGGGAGGGAGGGAGGGAGGAGGGAGGAGAGGGAGGAGAGGAGGAGACGAGGACGGACGGACGGACGGACGGACGGACGGACGGACGGACGGAGAGGACGAGAGAGAGAGGGAGAGAGACGAGACGACGACGACGACGACGAGGAGACGGACGAGGGAGAGGAGGACGGACGGACAGACAGAGAGAGGGGGGGGGAGAGAGAGGAACAAACAGAAACACAGAGGCAAAGTAAGATACAGAGGTAGACCGTACCGAGAGGAAATGACCCGCATCCCAGGATTCCTTGGCCATGTTGTAGTGCTCCTCTCCCTTCTTCACAACCGTCGGCGTCTTGTGCACGATGATCTGTCAACAAGTCACCGTCTTTGCAAATAACCAGTTCGACACTCCAACCCACCACACAACGGTTACTCAGCATAACAGTCTAATATTGGACACCTATTGAAAAAAATAAAACGTGGACGACCCAAAAAACGTGGAGGAGGACAGTCGAAAAAGAACTGGAACAACTACATTTGAGTTGGGGTCAGTCTGCAAAGCCGGCTGCAGACAAGACAAAGTGGAGAACCCTTGCTTCTGCCCTATGTGCCAGTGAGCATGAAGTGGATTAAGTAAAAAAAGTCCTCAGTTGTAGATATGTAAAATGCAAAAGGTATTATGAGTTTACGCCTTTTGCTTGACGTTGAACCATGTTGGTGTCCAACTGATATAGCCAGAAAGTGCCCTTCCAGCGTTAATCACATCAAGAAAATAACCAAACAAAACAAAAACAGCGGCATTACATCATACACAATACACACTGTTATGTTAATAATTCATTGAGTTGAACACTTTAAATTGACACTTTGGTAGACGGAGAAAACAGAAAAGACATACATATGTACATGATATACAATTTTTTTAACTCACGTAACAGTACCTTTATTATCGTTTCAACATACATTTCTACCATATTAACTGTTTGTTTTAAGAGAGCATACACCGCCACCTCAAGCGCATAAGCTTCGTTGGACTTTTAACGCTCTGCATGGGCCCAGTCCAGTATCTGGAAGAAGATGAAGACGAAGACGATGAAGAAGAAGAATAAGAAGGAGAAGGAGGAATATGTGAGAACGACTACTGAACTCACGTTCCGAATTTCGAAGCCGACGTTCGTGTATCCTTCCCCGAAGTCAACACTCCGGTAGAGGTCGTCAACCCGGGCGATGACACCGACCTGGAAACCAGAACGAAACTAAATGGCCACAAAAGAAATTGATTTGTAGGCGCCTATTCGGCACAGCCCTGCATTTTGGCAACGCAAACATCATGCGGGGTCAATATATGTCTATCTACTAGTCTTAGAAGACAACTTTCAAAATAAGTGCACCCGGTGTGCTTAGTGTTCCTAGTGTTATACACTGGCATACACATACACACGCACACACAAAGGCACACACATACACGCACGCACATACCCACCAATATACACAACACACACAACACACACACACAACACACACACAGACACACACACAACACACACACAACACACACACAACACAAACACACACACACACACACAAACACACACACACACACACACACACACACACACACACACACACACACACACACACACACACACACACACACACACACACACACACACACACACACACACACACACACACACACAACACACACACACACACACACACACACACACACACACACACACACACACACACACACACACACACACACACACACACACACACACACACACACACACACACACACACACACACACACACACACATATTGTTATTCTCATACATACAAACTAAACCCATCTGGCATTGTTATCCGATAACTATTCTACTGCAAGATAAAATGGCGTGTGAGAGACGGCTGGAGCTGGGCTGGAGCTGGAGCTGGAGCTGGAGCTGGAGCTGGAGCTGGAGCTGGAGCTGGAGCTGGAGCTGGAGT